>PVKB01003913.1:0-106258 GCA_004027205.1 Ctenodactylus gundi | reverse complement strand
GGCTCTCCTACTGCAGTTGCTTCTGCTTGCTGCCTGCCTGCTCCAGCCGCCTTCCCTAGGGGCCTCACGCTTCGGAATGGCTGCGTAGTTTTCAGACCCCATAGTGTCTAGCCCAGAATAAGAACTCAGTAGGTAAAAGAGCTCTGGCCTCAGATCTCCACCCCAGTCATTCTGCGCTGCTCGCAGCCAGTCCTCAACCTCTCTGGGCCTCAATTCCTAGACTTCAGGTGCTCAGTTGTCTTTCTGAGCTCCACCAACACAGTGTGAAAGATAAACCTGGCTCAGGGGTGTTTTTTTATTTTTTAAATTATTCTCCAAAGCGGTCTCTGTGGCCCTAATTGTGTGTGTCCGTAAAGATGATAGGATAGCATTGTCCCTGAGGGACCCATGGGCCATTTCCTGTCCCCCCACCCGGGATGATGAGGTTATTACCACGTTCAGTTGGGTCCCGTAAGGAGAGAGACAAGAACAAGCTGTCTTCCCTTGTGTGCTTGCGTGCATGCATGTGTGTGTGTGTGCGTGCGCGTGCGTGCGTGCGATACAGGGGGTAGAACCCAGGGCTTCACACTGAGCTACATCCTCAGCTCAGTTTTAGTTCGGATTTTGAAACACGGTCTTGCCCGACCCACCTGTCTCCCAGACAGCTAAGATGAGAGGCCAGCACCGCTGGGCCCTGCACTGAAAGGTTGGCTGAGATGTAGAACGCTTTCCTAGCAAGGCCCTGAGTTCGATTCCCCTGTCCCAGAGAAGCCAGGCAGTGGTGCACATCTGTAGTCCTGGCCCTGAGTCGGGATGATTGCCAGGTGTTTGAGACCACCCTGGGCTACGTTTAGGACCAGCCAAGACAACCACGGAAGACTCTGACTTAAAAAATAAAATGAAATAATAAAGGAATGCTTAGCCTCCTCCCAGGGCTGAGGGTGCTTTGCTTCCTGCCCTTGGCCACTCTGGCCTGGCCTGGGCTCAAAGCTCGTCCCTATGCTGGGTTAGGATTTTATCCCAGAGTGGCGAGGCCGGTACCAGACTGGGACATGGGGGTCCGAGGAGAGGGATGCCTCAGGGCCAGGACCAAGACAGAACCACAGACCTGTGGGCCCAGCCTCTTGGCCCCAGCAGCTTGCATGGGTGCGGGGTATCATGGCGGTCTTCCGCAGAGGGAGGGACAGTGGCCATCTGGAACAGGTTAGTTCTAGCCCTGCCGGAGGATATAGGATGGACACGGTGGCCCCTTGTGTCCCTCCCTGCCTAGGCCTCCACGGTCACCTTCTCAGGTTTCCAGAAGGCCTGCTTTCTCTGAGAAGTACTCTGGGGTTCCAGCTTCCCTGGGGAGTCGGAACGTGAGCCATCCCCTTCCAGTTTGGGGTGCATGAGCTCCACCCATGAAGGAAAGGCTCAGCCGGCCAGCAGCCAGGTGCTGTCTCTCACCCAGGCCCTGCCCAGCGGTGCACAGGGAGGCAGAGGCCACAGTCATCTCCTGCGTCCTCACCACCGCAAAGTCCCTGGTGGGGTAGCTTCTCTAATGGACTCTGGGTGCCCTCCCTACCTGGCATGGGCCGCACAGAGCCACAGCTTGTCCTTGGAGGCTGTCTTTAACAAGAGCTCACTTTTCTGATTGTTTCCTGGGCTGGAGATGGAATTCAGGGCCTCATGCAGGCCAGGCCAGAGCTCTGCCTAGAATATCTGGGTTTTTTAATTTGTTGTTTGTGGAACTGGGGACAGCCCAGGGACTTGTTACTGAGCTATATCCGCAGCCCACTTTCTAGTTTTGAATTTGAGACAGAATCTTGCTAGTTGCCCAGCCTGAGCTCGAACTTGTAAACTCCTGTCTCAGCTTCCAAGAGTGCAAGGATCACCAAACTGTGTGACAGGAACTGTCTGAATTTCTTTTTTGAATACCACCTAGGACATCGGGCCTGGTGAAGGATTTCTCTGATGCTGTGGGTCTGAGGTTAATGATGACAATAGTTTCCATTTCAACTCTTTACAGGATGCCCTGATGGTCAGCATCCATATAAGAAATATTAAAAATATAAAATATACTCCAGTAGGCTGAGGCAGGAAGACCTCAAGTTCAAGTCCAGTTTGGGCAATATAGCAACTTAGCAAAAATTTGTCTCAAAATCAGAACTGAGCTGGGGATGCAGCTCAATGTGAAGGTCCTGGGTTCAATTCCCACTTCCACAAAAAATTTAGTATACAAAGATATTTGCTCAGGATTCATTTGTCACAGTATTTGATAAATAAAACTTAAATTAAAAATGAATATCATGAGAAAAATTAGGCAAGCGTTAACTTCAACATCCAAGTGTCCCAAAAAGCGCCACGCATAGGAAACATTAAGAAACTCTGGGGGTGCCCTGTATTTTTCTGGGCACACAGCATCGTGTTTCCTCTCCAGCCACGCCACTCTAATATGAAAATGAGATTCAGAGAGTCGTGGTGGTCTCCGTTTGTCAGGCTCCTCCACCGCAAAAACAGTGCCAGCCTGCCTCTCCTGGCCACGCCCTGCTTGGCCACTCCCCACCGGCCCCGCCCCACCCCTCCCAGCCTGGCTCCGCCCTCCCTCAGTGCAGAACCCATGGCTGAAAATCTGGGCTTTGGGGCACAGGGCCTCCATTTCGACACCAAAGCCCGGCCATTCCCCAGACCTTGTCATGAAAAGCTTTCAATAATAAAAGTTCTCAGACACACAGCAAAGCCCTAAGACCAGGGAGCGCACCTCCGTCCTCCCCCAGGTCCTGCAATTACCAACTGGTTGCTCTAAGTATTCATGTCTCTCTGGCTCTTTTTCTGCGGCACTTTAAAGAAATTCCTGACATCGTGTGTCATTGTGCCCCTAAACAGTTCCATATGCAACCCCAAATCGGAGCAGAAAAGAGTGCAGAGGGAGGGATTTCTTTCCTGACTTACAACACCAAACACCTAACACAAGTAAGGACTTTTCCTAATGTCCCATGGCTATGCCCCCTAAAGATACCTCGTACGTCTGACTTGTTCGGGTCAGGGTCCAAGCTCACGCAGTCCATTTGGTTACATCTCCTAAGCCTTTCAGTGTAGAATTATTTTTTCAGCACTTGGGGTGGAGCCCAGGGCATTCACTCTGAGGTACAGTGCCAGTCCATTTTTATTTTTATTCTGAGACAAGATCTCACCAAGTCAATAGGTTGCTCAGACTGGGCCCGAACTTGCAAGTTCGGGTTGTAGGACAGGTGGATAGCCATAGACAGGTAGGTAGACAGGGTTGCAAGGCATGGAGCCTACCACAAACTAGCCTCCTGGAAGCAGTAGCAGGTCCCCACCACCTTCCACACCTTCCCTCCTTTGGCCATCTTTACAGGGCCCAGCGCATCTTGCCCATACATTCTTTGGCAGTCATCAGGTGAACCAGCTGGGGAGTCACGTGACACAACAGTTGTCACAATAATACATCTGAGTTCTAAACATCCCAAATGGGCCACGGACTTGCCACCAGGGTCATGCTTTACCCCAAACAGAAATACGCTAAAGATAAAGAAAGACAGGCTTTAGGTTTCTGTCGTTGTTGTTTCTGTCATTGTTTCTTTCTGTTGTTAATACTCCTCGCTGTGCCTGGCTCTGAGCAGCAGAGGTTTATGTTCTCAATCCAGCGAGCATAGGACACTGGACAGGTTGGGGCGTGTGGTTCATTTCTTTTACCTCTTTGGGAAGTGTGAGAAAGGACTATTCGGCTGGCCCGGAGTGAGGGCGGGCCTGGTCCCTGAGCCACAGGTGCCCTGTGGGTTGATCAGCGTCAGAGAAGAAGAGTAGACTGGAATTGGGATGTGGCCATTGACCCCTCTGGAGTAGGAGTCCCCCACCTTCGTGACGCAAGGGACTGGTTTGGTTGAAAAACATTCTTCCAAGGGGTGGGGGCTACTTGTTAGGCGGTAGGTTGATGGAGGACAGCTTTGGAATGGCAGTAACAGCAGGAGGTGATCGGGAGGGAAGCCTCCTGTCAATCAGCTGTGACATTTGAGCCTGATTGGAGCACCCTGCGGGAAGGTGGGGCTTCACCTGCTGCTCACCTGCTGTTGCCTGCTAATCTGTCCCAGCTGCATGGTCCTTCCAAGGCTATGGACTGTACGGGTCTCAGCCTGCAGCCCAGAGGTTGGCAACCCCGGGGGTAGAGCAATCCATGCCTGAACGTATCTTTGAAAGTCATCCTGATTTGGGCTTGGTGGCTGAGGCAGGAGGACTGCAAACTACTTGAGCCCAGCACTGGCTCCTTAGTGACTTGGCAAGCCCCTCACTGAAAATGAAAAGTGAAAATGAGCTGGGGATGTAGCTTATGAGGTGAGAAGGCCTGAGCCCATCCCCAGTACAGCAAGAAGGAAAGAAAAAGAAGTCTTGCCTGTGCAGGGACAGCTGCCTTCCTGTGGGGAGACCTCGAACCCAGCCTCTCTTCTTCCAGTTCACACACAGGACCAGGTGTGTGGTGGCCTCGCATATCTGAGTGTCACGAGGGCCCCTGGCATTCCACCACTGTCTAGCCCTACTCACCGAACATGTCTTCTCGTGTGACTGGTGCTCCAAGTCACCCTTAGTGTCACAACGAGACTCTAGGAAAGTGTACCCAAGCGTCTCCTGGAAGTAGACAGCCCAGGACCAGGGCCTGGGCCCACACCGGACCCTTACACACCACAGACATGGTGGGCGTGAGAGTCCCGAGTCGCCCTATTGGAAGGAAAGGAGGGCAGCTAGGGAGTTTAAGGGAACTGGAAATATGGGGGTTACACACATCTGGGAGGTAAGACGGTTTTGAGCCACACTTCTGTGCTCAAAGATGGGGAAGGGAGACTGGGGCATAGCTCAATGGTTAAAGTACTTGCCTAGCATGTGTAAGGCCCTGAGTTCGCATCCCCAGTGCCACATAAACATTAGGCAGGCATGGGGGCAGATGTCTGTAATCCGAGGCAGGAGGAAGATAATTGCCCTGTTCGGGGCCAGCTTGGGTTACATAGCAAGTTCAGGAAAAGCCTAGGTTACCGAGAGAGAGAGAGAGAGAGAGAGAGAGAGAGAGAGAGAGAGAGAGATTTGTCTTCTCTTTGGAATTTCCTCTCAATGTCTGAACTACTGGTAGTCAGGTGGATTAATTTATACTAAAGTGTTAATGGCTCACAATACTTATACCGGCTATGGATTCCTTCTGGCTCAATGGCTCCTTGAAATGTAATGTATATTAAGGAATCAAATCAACAAAGGAAGACTCAAGAAGCAGGACCTGGAAAAGAAGTTGGAGAAAGGATTTGCCTTTGCACTGCCCCATCAGGAAACTCCAGTCATTGCTTAAGGAGTGCAGCAGAAGAGCCAGTACGTGCCACATGCCAGTAGGTGGCGCTCTTCCTATGGACCGACTGTCCCCCTGAGAGTCGTTGTTCCTTTCTCCCAGACCCTGCTGGAAGGGCTGGGGTGGCTCACCACGCAGGTAGGATCGTCACCTGCTCAAAATGATCCCCCTCCCAGAACCTGCCATTTTGATCCGACGCTGCTGTGTGTCCAGCCCTTGGACCGGGGAGAGAGAGGGCACGCCGGACAGGGTGGGAATCTGGGCTAGTCACTAACACTTTAGCAGGAGCTGCTCTGGTCCATTGACTCAGGAGAGAAAGACACTTGAGAGAGTGTAGCTAATGACTCCGCCCAGGACCTGCCCGCCACGCGGGAGGGACGTTTGGTGCTCGGCCCTGACTGGGGCTGTAGCCTCCTTTTTGGAAGCAGAAAAAGGAAGGCAAAGGAGAGATGGCAGGGTGGGACAGATGAGCTCTGCTGGCCCGTGTCACTGCCTGCAGCAGCAGCCTCGCGACGCGGGATGGGACCCCACAGCTACAGACAGCTGGGGCCGGGCAGGCAGTCCCTCCGCTGTCTCTGCCTTAGTGCCCGAGGGCTCTTGTGGCCCGAGAAGTCACATGAAGAGGAATGACACAGAGGAGGCCGAGATGGCCACCAGACCTGACGGTGGCCGGATGTGGGGGGGAAGGAGGCACAGGCCTGTCATCCCAGGACTCTGGGAGGCCGAGGCAGGAGAGTCCCACGTTCTAGCCTAACCTAGGAAACTTAGGATGAGCTTGTCCTGAAATAAAAAATGAAAATGGGCTGGGGGTGTAGCTCAATGCGAAGGCCCGGGCCCCGTCTTCAGCACCAGAGAAAAGATGGGGAGCAGGAGCGGGAGGAGGACCTGCTGCTGGTTCGGTGGCCGATCCTGTGCAGGCTGAAGAAGACAGCTGAGCCAGCAGCACCCCTGGTTCGGAGGATGAAGACCCCGGATCCCTGGGGGGCGTCCTCTTGCCCCAGGCCACATAGCCAGTGGTGGCACCTGAACTTTGCAGTATTGTTACAGTTCTATTATTTTCATCTCTTACAAACAACCGCAGTGAGTCTGGTAATAATATTAGTGATTATTGATCGTATCATCATCAGTCAAGCAATTCTCTATATTGGATAAGGGACTAATGATTTTGTTGGGGCACCAAGGGTCCCACACAGAGCTTTCACAATGGGCTCCACGCCCAGCCTACTTTATTTATTTATTTATTTAGAAGCTGGGTCTCACTAAGTCACTTAGTTGCCCAGGCTGGGCTTGAACTTGCGATCCTCCTGCCTCAGCCTCCCAGAGTGCTGGGTCGATAGGCGTGCACCCCTGGGGGTGTAGCTCAGCGGTAGAGCGCTTGCCACGCGTGAGGCCCAGGGTGCCAACCCCAGCGCAGGAAAGAGAAAACGAAGAGAAGGAAGGAGAGTGGGGAGGGGCGGGCCTGGTGGTGACGCCACCCACAGCAGCACCTGGGAAACTCGTTGGGCGGCACCCTGGCTTCCTGTGCGGTGTCTGGTGTATCGATTTCTTTGAAAGAATTCGATGCATGTGTGCGTTTACCAGGAGGGGTTTCTGAGGAGAGGACGCGGAGATTTCCTGAAGAGGGTCAGGACCATGCCGCACTGCCATGCTGGCCCCAAGGGCTTGGACCAGAGGTGGGTCCTGCCCCGCGCAGATGCGGCAGCCAGAAAGGGAGGCGGATGGTGGCCGCTGGGATCTCTAGACGAGCGGAGCACTGGCCACTGACCGGCCTGAGTCTCTGTCAGGGCATCCGGCTGTGAGGTGGCCGGGCTCAGACTTGGGGGAGGGCGAGAGCGCCGGCCAGGGAAGCTGAGGGAGCAGGTGCTCCTATACAAAAGAAGGAAAGAAAGCAGGGTCCGAGGGTGCGGGCCCGGAATCCCAGCACTCTGGGAGGCCGAGGCAGGAGGATCGCGAGGTCGAGCCCAGCCTGGGCAACTTAGCAACCTAGGAAAACTGACTCAAATAAGCAATAGAAATGGGCTGGATGTAGTTCAGAGCTGAGGCCTGGGCTCCATCCCCACTAAACTGAACAAATAAATATCAACAAATAAAAATAAGCTTCCGGTAGCTTGTGGAGATAAATGGAGAAAATACAAAGGAATTTGCGTGGACTTCAGGGAATCTCTGATGTCTGGTCCTCACTGAGATCGAGCTAATAAAATGCACCAAGATGGGGCTGGAGGAAAGGCACAGAGGTTAAAGCACTTGCCAAGCAAACGCCAGGCCCTGGGTTCGGTTCCCCAGCCCCAGAGAGGCTGAGACAGGAGGATCTCTGTGAGTCAAAGTCCAGCCAGGGCTGCATAGTGAGTTCAGGACCAGCCTGGGCTACAGAGGAAAAAGAAGAAGAAAAAAACAAAACTAGAGCAGTAGCTCACTGCACAGGCAGAAATGGATGTGAGCCCCCGGGGCCACCGTTGGCGGGCGGCATCACTGTGGACCCGCTCTGGTCTCTCCAAGCCTCATTTCCTCACGGCTGCTTTGGCCACAGCCCCAGGAGGGTTAAACGAGATGGGGCCTAGGACGGCGGAGCACACACCTGCCACACGGAAGGGCAATGTGCGGCTGTCTGTGATGAAGTCTTGCCATGTCGCCTGGGCTGGGCTTGAGCTGCAGTGACGGGCCTGTGCCTGCAGTGCCCCGTCTCCTGACCTTGCTGTCCTGGAGACAGTCAGCTCTCTCCTTTCCCCCATGATTGTCATTATTCACGTATGTTTGCCATGCACCGCTCACTCAATGATGTCTTGGATCTCAGGCCTTTTGTGTCCCCTCCCCCTCCCCGAAGTCCCTCGGTCTCCACCAGCGCTCCTCGGCTCTGTGAGAGGCCAGGTTGCTGAGAGGCGCAGGAGGGCAGGGAGACAGAGAGCAAGAGCCAGACGCCCGGGACCCCAGGACAGGACCAGGTTGGGCTCGCTCGCAGGAAAATCCCACCGTCTCAGGCCGGTCACCTGCAGGCCCTGAAGGCCACACGCTCCCTCCCTGTGGCCAGGCCTCTGCCCGCAGCCTCTGGACCAGAGAGGGGACATGGAGACAGGGACTGCTCCAGCTGCTTTCCTAGAAAGTCCAGCGGCATGGGTCTCATTCCTTCGCTATGTGTAATCGGCCCAAACAAAGCCCAGCGGTGTTTCAGTTCCTTTCCCAGCGCCCAGAGCTGGACACGGGCCGCAGCCACAGAACACGGAATGCAGAGCGCGGAATGCAGCCCCACTGGGCCAGGGACTCGGCCTGGGGGAGGGAGGGGTACTCCTGGCTGGAAGTAGGGGGCACTCCAAAGGTCATCCTAATGTAATTTTTCTTTTTCTTTATTATTATTATTTTGGTACTGGGAGCCTAAGGCTTTCCCACTCATCTATACCCTTTATTTTTGATTTTGAGACAGGGTCTCGCTAAATTGCCAAGTTGCCCAGGCTGGGCCCCAACTTGTTGTACTCCTGTCTGCGCCTCCCGGAGTGCTGGGAACGCAGGCCTGCGCCACCGAGCCTGGCCAGGTCCTCTCACCTCTGCCCCTGCCTCGGGGCTTGAACATCTTCAGACACGGGTGTTCGGGATCTCCTGGAACCATCCCACGGTAAGGACCAGGAAACAGGCAGAGTGGGAACAGGAGAATAGTGCCCCTTGGCTTTCCTCTGCAGGCCAGGGGAAGGGAGCACAAAGAGAGAGGCACTTAGCACCCACTGGGCTTCTGGCCACCCAGCTCTTTTCTTCTGTCCCTCTCCTTGGTGCCCAGGTGGCACAGGCCTGCCTCACTCCCACGGACTCTCTGTCCTCTGCGCCCTGCGGTGGGGGCGGCGGGTCTTCCCACTGGGGATGTCACAGCCCTAGCTCCGGCTGCTGTCTTTCAGATCAATAGTGCCCAGGGCATCCCTGCTGGAGGTTCTGTTGCTGAAGCCCTAAAGAGGAAACTGAGGTATAGCCACCTGAAGCCACCTGCCCAAGGTCCTGCAGCTGGCCTTTGGCCACTTGAATGTCCTCCAGGGAGCCCACAGACTGATTTTTTCATGTTGAAAGACCCAGGCGTCTATGACTGCTGAATCCTCACCCAACTCCCACCCAAAAATGAAAGACCAGTGCTCTGGCTGACCAGGCCACAGCTAACTGCCCCTCAGTTCCCTCTCTCCATGCAAAGGGCACAAAATGTCCTCTCCAAAGTGCTGACTGAGCCTGGCCTGGTGCACAGGCCTGTCATTGCAGAATTCTATGAGGCTGAGTGAGGTAGGAGGATCGTAAGTTCAAGCCTAGGCTGGGCAACTTAACAACTCAATCAGACCCTGTCTCAAAATCAAAAATAAGAAATGGGCTGGGGCGTAGCTCAGAGTGAAGGCTCAGGCTCAGTCCCCAGTACCACACCCACACGCACACGCACACACAGCGAACTGATGACAGTCCCCAGGAGGTTCTCACGGTGATGTCCTGCTCATCACCAGCCTGTAGCCCGAGCACGGCCCTCTAGAATGTCTGAGCTTCCCCGGGGGAGGATCAACAGGCCTGCAGGGAGGACTTGGGGGACCAGCCTGGTACCCCGTCACCACTGGGTTCCCCTGGATTCACTAGCTCTGAGGAGAAGATTTCTATAAGCACGCACAGTGAGTGACCTGGGGTCGGGGGACAAGCACAGCCTGCCTGGCTCCTGGGCCACAGGAGCTGCCTGGGACGGTCAGAGGTGGCAGGTGACCCCTGGGGAATGTCACGTGGAAAATCTGAGGGTGGAGTTAAGTCTATTCATGAGAACAATCTGGTCTCACTTCCTCATTATGTGCCTGTGTGTGTATACGGGGGGGGGGGGGGGGGGGGGGGGGGGGGGGGGGCATGGATGAGGGTGGCGTGTGCCTGCGTGTGCACTTGGGAGACTCAGCAGGCAATTACTTTCTCTCATTCAATCTCATTTCTTCCCCCACCCCTACTCTTCCTTTTTGTTAGTCTCTTACAAAAATATAAAGTTCATTCTCAGGAAACTTGCAGAGAATGTGTACCCGCTTTGTGGTTTGCTGGAAACAACATTTATATGAACAACTGTATTTTATTTTCCCCAAAACTGGGATGGGTGGGAACATGCGATCATCCTGCCTCAGCCTCCCAGAGTGCTAAGATTACAGCCTGTGCCGCTGGGCCTGGCTATGTCATCACATCCACGCCCCTGCCTCGGGGCTCCCAGAACTCTGGAAGCCTGAAGTAGGAGGATTGCAGGTTCAAGTCCAGCCTAGACAACTGAGTCACTTAATGAGGCCTTGTCTCAAAATTTAAAACTGGGCTGGGGATGTAGTTCAGTACGAAGGCCCTTGCCTCCATCTCCAGTACACAGAAAAGAAGGAAAAAGAGAAAAAGGAAGGGAGGGAGGGAAGGAGGTGGGGAGCATGGTGCCCCCCAGGAAACAGGCCCCAGCTCAGCTCAGCTTGCTGCGATTTGAGAGTTGGAGCAGGACGCAGCCAACTCCAAGTAGCTTCCGGGTAGCACGTCTGGGACACCAGCCAAGAAGTGCTTATCGCGAGTGCCCGAGGGTCGCAGGGTAACCGGAGGAGACACACCTGTCCTCACAGCCGAGGCTCTTCTGTGGCTACGGCAGGTGGAAGGCAGCAAGGTGCTTTCCCTGCCTGCAGCCCCGGGCCCCCGGGCCCTGCACCTTCATAAAGCTCTGTTGGGACGATTATTGCTCACAGTGTCCTCCCAAAGAGGGAGAGAAGTCACTTACAGGGACCGTTCTCCCCTTTTTACAGACGGGGAAACTGATACCCACGGAGACCTGTGACACTTGAGGTTGCTGGGATTCTGCAGGCTGCTACTATTCCTGCCTTTTAGGCTGTTATGCCAAGGAGTGCTCATGACATAAAGTGCTGTGTGTGTGTGTGTGTGTGTGTGTGTGTGTGTGTGTGTGTGTGTGTGGTACTAGGGATCAGTCCAGAGTTTCACATGGAGCTACTTCCATTGCCTTTTAAATTTTTTTAAGGTTTTTGCTTCTGAGATGGAGTCTCTCAATGTTGCTAAGTAGCTGCCCAGCAGGAATCAAACCTGTGGTCCTCCTGCCTCAGCCTCCCAGAGTGCCAGGATGACAGGCCTGCGCCACCACCACTATTGTGCCTTCTTCCATCCCGGGCTCGTCCTGGCTGAGCTGGACAGGAACTCCTAACCAGCCTCCAAGCCAGACGCCAGCCACCCACACTGCTGCCCAGCTCGGTGGGGGCCCTGGCTGTCCTCACCAAGGGCCGGGGGAGAGGGCTGGGATCCCCTCCATGCAGCGTCTATCCCTGCCAGTCCTCCCCTCCTGGCACCCGGTGTCTCCGACTCCTTGGAGTGACGGGCAGGCTCCTTGCCTATACCCTGGTGCCGGGCTTGTGGGCAGACACGGCGGGGCCCTCGCAGCCTAGAAGAAACACAGCGGTTCATGCCGCCTTCCCGCCCGCCCTTGCCCTCCACCGCGGCTGATCCTGCGATCCGATCCTGCCTCGGGTGCTGCACTTAGCTCCCCGCTCCTGCCTGGCCTCATCCCCTCCGCCGGCCACGAGGGAGTTCCAAGCGCGCCCCACTGCGGGCGCCTCGCAGATGTTGTACTGAAGCAGTTCCATGGCTGTGCTGGGCCGGGCACAGGGCCCCCGTCAGCCGTGAGACCGAGGTTCACGTCCTCCGAAGACCCAAGCTTCTGTCGCAGCCTGCGGCAGACCCATCTCAGAGTGGCCCCAGGTCCTTTTCTCACTGATTCTACAGCGTCCAGGTAGCAACCAGCCACTGTCTGTGGCAACTGTTTTTTGTTTTTTAAAATTGGGATCTAGCCCAGGACCGTCACATTGTGCTACATCCCACCCTCTCAGGGTTGTTTTTTGTTTTTTGTTTTTGTTTTTGTTTTGTTTTTGAGACAGGGTGTCCCTCTACAGCCCAGGCTGGTCCTGAACTCACGATGGAGCCCAGGCTCGCCTTGGACTCATGGCAATCCCTCAGCCTCCTGAGTGCTGGTTTGACATGCGTGGACCATGATGCATGGCTAGGGGACTGAACCCAGGGACTTCCACATGCAAGGCAAGCAAGCACTCTAATCAGGGGGCTATGACCGCAACCCAAGCTTTTAATACCTCAAAAGGAATATGACGTTATCGGGTACGAGAGAGCCCCAGAGACAGAGATAGCAGAGTTCCCATCACTCGACACACAGCCACGCTGGTGCTAAGAACTCTCACCAGGTTAAGGAAGTCACCTTTGCCATCTTGTTGGGTGTGAGCCGTTATCACAAGCAAATATTGAATGTTAACAAACGCTCTGTGGCCTACCGAGTCCATCACAGGGCTTTGCTTCGTTTAAGGAACAGGTGTGGCGAACACATTGAGGGGTTTCCTCATGTTGACCAGCTTTGCAGCCACAGATTAAATCTGACTTCATCAGGATGGGTCATCTTTTTCATAACGGTGCAGGCCTGTCACCACACACTCTGGGAGGCTGAGGCAGGAGGATGGCAAGTTCGAATCCAGGCTAGAACAGTTAGCAACTTAGCCAGACCCTGCCTCAAAATAAGAAATATAAAAAGGGCTTGATGCCAGGGATGCAAGGATGGTTGAACATATGTACATTAATTAATGTGGTACACCACATTAACAAAAGCCAGGACAAAAATCACGTGATCATCTCAGACGATGCAGAAAAAGCCTTTGACCAAATATGACATCACTTCATCAAAACTCTGATGAAAATAGATATAGAAGGCTCTTGCCTCAAGCTGCAAAAGCAACTTACGACAATCCGACTGCCAGCATCATCCTAAATGGGGAAAACTGAAAGCATTTCTCTGTCCCTCTCTACAAAGTCCATCTTCTCATTTTCTTCTGTGTCTCTTACACTTTTATGGTTTGTTTTTCTCATGTTAGAGAAACCATATGATATTCAACTTTCGGAGTCTGGTTCATTTCACTGAGCAGAATGTTCTCAAGGTGCACCCATTTTCCTAAAAATGACTTAAATGTCAGGCTAAATGGCAGAGTAATACTCCATTGTGTATATACACCACGTCTTCTTTATCCAGTCATCTGTACTCGGGCATAGCAGCTTATTCCAAGATTTGGCTATTGTCAATCGTGCTGCTATATGAAAGACATCCAGGTTATCATTACATCAATCTGACTTCTTAGGATAAACTTATACCAAAGACTGAATAAATGAATCACTACATTAAATGAATTTAAGTTTGTATCACAAAAGTATATCACACAGAAAGCAGTAGATATAATGGCATACTTAGTTATTTCAGAATTTTTAAGAGTTCTTTCCAAAAAACGAGCAGGAGGAAAAGTAAGATCGTTGTTACAAATTCAGTTACAGAGCATGAAATTGAAAAGTAAAATTCAAGAGCCACATGTTGAACTAATAGCCAACTGAGATCTTAGCCAATGGACTAAGGCTAGATCTTTTATCTCTACCACTCATTTACCAACTCTTACTGTTTTTAGAGGTAATAATATTCCATATCAAAACCACGATCTTCTGCCACTCCACCCCTAGCTAAATGTCTATGCACATCATACACATCAAAAAGTTTCACAGATTATGATTTTATACCAATTCCTCATGTTGAATATACTTATTATGTTTTGCAAACTAATATACTATTAAAATAATAATAGTATGATTTTATTAGTAGGGGAAGTTACACAGATTTTATGGGACAGCTGGTACTGTCTAGCAGGATACCAATCAAATGATTGATGTCTACTTTTGTTGCACTTTCTTTTAAGCTGTTTCTTTTCCTCCACGTTTTTGGTGCTGCTCGTTTCTCTCTCTCTCTGCTTCTCTCAAAGATTCCTTCAAGTATTTTCTGCAATGTTGGGTGAGTGGTTGCAAATTTCTTTAGAGATTCTTGGTTATGAAAAAATTTTACTTCCTCTTCAACTTTCAGGGATAATGTTGCTGGACACAACAACCTGGGTTGACACCTGCTGTCTTTTAAAGTTTGGTAGATCTTGCTCCAGGATCTACTGGACTTTAAAGTTTGCCTTGAGAAAACTGCAGTAATTTGACTGAATTTGCCTTGGTAGAATATTGCCTGTTTTTTTTTTCTTGCTGCTTTTAGTATTCTCTTCGTGTTGAATTTCTGAGGTTTTTGAATATGATATGCCATGGTGAGTCTCATTGCTGGTTGAGGTTATTTGGTGTTTTATAAGCTTTTTGTTCCTGACAATTAATTTCTTTTTCTAGATTTGGGAAATTTTCTTAACATTATTTCAGTGAACAAATTCTTTATGGCTTTAGTGCTGATTTCTGTTCTTTCTCCCACACCATAATTCTGAGACTGTGTTCTCTGAATCATCTATCAGCTATTGTATCCTCTGAATCATCCATCAGCTATTAAATGCTCATTTCTAATTTTGGAGCCATGCCTAATTATGGCATTTGTTTCCTCAGCCTTGTCTTCAAGGTCTGAAATTTTTTCCTCACAATGTCTGAGTCGACTTCCCCCACTTTCAAATGTATTTTTCGTATCCTGGATTTCAGCTAGATTTCTTTTCAAAATTTCCACTTCTCTATCAAAATGCTCCTTCAGGCCTTGCATTCTCTTATTTACCTCAGCCAACTTTTTGTCTGTGACTTCTATATGCTCAGTAATCTTTGTCTCCATGGGGACCACGGTTTGGTTAGTAAGTTCCTCTTTAAGCCTTCTAATCATAGCTTGTATTTCTTTGAGAATGTCTTATCTGAACTCGCTGTTTGGTTCATTTATCTGCTTTTTGACTTCCTTCCCTAAGAGTTCCACTATTTTAGGGCTCATGACATTAGTTTCTGGGGTCCCAGGCATCTCTGTGGGTGCCCTGTTGCCTTGTCTTCTTTCCCTGTTTCTGTTGTTGAGGGGCTTCACGTTAAAGGCCTGTCTGACAGGTTTCTTTGGACAGGCATGAGATGGTGTGGGGGAAGCTGAAATTCCTCTGAGTTCTGTGCTGGGAGTAGGCAGTGATGGAGGACCTAACGGTCTAATGGCACTGACCACCCCCCACCCCTCAGCAAAGCTCTCCTATCTGTCCTGGCTTCCCTCCTGCTACCCCTGAACTATTCAGAAGGTTGGCAGCTTTAATCTCCTCTCAGCAACTGTCTCTTGTGCCAGTTTCTTCCTAGACACTGGAAGAGTGACCCCAGGCTGGCACTGGACTTAGGACAATCCTCCTGCCTCAGCCTCTCCAGTGCTGGAATTACAGGTATGCACCACCACACCCAGCATTCTGTGGTGCTAGGAATCAAACTCCATGTCTTGTGCTTGCAAGGCCAGTGCTTTAACCGTTGTGCCGTTCCTGCAGCCTTGCTCTTTTTAAAAAATGGCTTCTGCTGACATCACACCTGTTATGGCTGCTAAATGCTCTTTCTGGGCTAGGTTCTGGGAAGCCTAGGGAGCTCACATTACATTTGAAATTTGAACTACCTGCAAGATCGTTTTTTCTCTTTTTCTTTTCTTTTCTTTCCTTTTTTTTTTTTTTTTTTTTTGAGCATGCAGCTACCAGCTATTGTGTCAGTTACTACTTCTCCTGGATCCGCGCTGACCTTATCAGAGGATCCTGGGTCCTGCTGAGCTTTCCTCCATCTGGGAACACTGGCAGCTCACAGTCATTCTCAGTCAGCCTGTGGCAGCTTCTTGCGCTGCCATTTTTTTCCACTTCTGGTGTTTCTCTGGGATTTCTGATCTTTGCATGGCCTCCTTTCGATTGTTGGGGCACTCCTTCCTCTCCTAGCTAAGTTAAACAGGCAGTTTTTAATTATAATTTCAATTTTTTAAGTGAGTTCACGAGGAGACATTGTGGAGCTGTTACTCAGCCGCCATCTTGACCGGAAGCCACATACCTATGTTTAAAGCAGCATAATTTATAACAGCCAGATCTTGGGAGAAGCCAGTATGTCCAGTGACAGAGGAATAGACAAAGAAGGTGCGGTGTCTGTACACAACAGAGCACTACTGTCCACAAAGAAAGACAAACCCGAGTCATCTGTAGGAAGATGGATCCACCGTGAGACCGCTGTATGAGATGAGTCAGACGCAGAGGCTAAATATCCTAGGGTTTCCTTGAGAAAAGCAAACCATAAAAGAAGTAAAAGTGAGTTGGGAGACAGAAGATGAACTTTGTGGAGAGGGACGGGGACGTGGAGGAGGCGAGAGGATGGAAAGGGAAGGGGCGTGGTGTGTCAATAAAAAAGAAAGTGAAATGCGAACAGTAAATAAAAGGTTATTCTTTTGTTTGTTCCCTTTTTTTTTTTTTTTTTTTTTTTGAGACAAGGTCTCCCTCTGTGGTCCAGGCTGGTCCTGAACTCACTGTGGAGCCCTGGCTGGCCTTGGACTCAGGGTAATCCTCCTGTCTCAGCCTCCCGAGTGCTGGGATTGCAGGTGTGTACCACCACACCCAACTTACGTGGTGCTGGGGAATTGAATGCAGGTACTCAGTGCTTGACTTAGCACTTGCTAGACAAGGGCTCTAACCACTGGGCCATTCCTCCAGCCCCATTGTTTCTTCTCATTTCTTAACTTGATGTTTGCTTTGCTACTATTTATACATCTTTCTTTCCTAATCTATAAGTGTATAAACTCTACCTTTTCCACTAGCCACTGATTTAACTTTAGTCCCTAAGTTTTAATGTGCTATATTGACCTCATCAATCAGTAATTGTTAAGTACTTCTCTTTTCCATTAAAATTTCTTGTTTGCCCATGAAATTATTTGGAAGTATGTCTTTAAATTTCCAAACGCAAGTCTGACAGGCAACAGCGGGAGGATTACAAGTTCAAGCCCAGACTACCAAGTGGGGAAACTTGGCCACCCAGTGAGACCCTGTCTGTCAATCAGGGAAAAAAAAAAAAAAGGACTGGGGATGTAACTCTGAGTGAAAGCCCGGGTTTGACCCTCAATAATAAATAAATAAAGATTCCTGCCTCATCCCTAACGTCTTCCCCAGAGCCCCATTTCCAAATGGCCTGGGTTCCCGCATGCTATAGATCACTGGACCAGAGGGGGCATCTCAGTTTGTTTTCTTCTTTTCCTTTCTTCCTTCCTTTCTTTCTTTTCAGGGTGCTGCTATGTCGTCCAGGCTGGACTCGAACTTGCGGTCTTCCTGCCTCAGCCTCCCAGCATGCTGGGGTTGCAGGTGTGCACCCCACGCCACCTTCCCCGCTCCTTAAGCACAGATCCCCTCCATGATCCAGTGATAGCCACTCTCCCAGGAATCAACCAAAAGTCAAAGTTAACAGTGGTGTCTCCCAAGTACAGCCATATCTACACGCATTCTGGGTGCCAAGTGCGAACTGAGACTGTCCCCAACACCCCGATCCCTCTGGCTGTGGGATCAAGCTGCTGACCAGGGCCACATCTCTCCTGCTGTTCTTTTGGTTCGTCTTCAGAGTATCAGAACTCTCTCCCAAGTGACGTCCATCCCTAGACCTGAATCCCTAAAACCACCCTTCTGAGAAAAGCACTCAGGAAATTTTGGTCAGAGGGGAAGAACAAGGAAAAGCTTAAAATAATTAAGCAAAAAAAAAAAAAAAAGGAACAGAGTAAAAGGAGCTATAATTAATCATCTCATTCTGCAGAGGTCAGCCAAGGTCAAAGGGCCCAGACCACTGCCTGTGAAAGAAGGCAGCAGTCATACGCAGGCCTGCAGGGGACACTCAACCTCCATCCATGGTCAAGTCATCCATCAACAGAGGAAGCCGGGCCTGGTGGTGAGGTCTGTAATCCCAGTATACTAGAAGGCTGAAGCAGGATAAGCACAAGCTCAAACCCGGTCTAGTGTTCCTAGCAATGTAGCGAAAGCCCGTCTCAGAATAAACATTTAAAAATGGTCTGGGATTTAGCTCAGTGTGAAGGCCCTGGGCTGAACCCCCAGGAATAAAGAGAGAGAGAGAGAAGAGAAAGAGAAATCATGGCGGTGGAATGGGGAACTCATGCTCGCCAGTCCCTCTTGGTGTCCTCAGGAGAGACCAGAGGGAGGAGCCACACAGCTCTGGGCACGACTCCCAGAACCCCCCGGGGGACCAGTCTGGGTCTGGGCCTGAGAATTTGCATCCCGAGATATCCTGAAGCAGCGCTGGGCCAAGGATCATACTGGGGCACGGACTTGGAGGTAAGTCAGACGTGACGTGCACAGCATCTTCCTCTTCACAGTGCCAGGCCCCACCCGTGGCAAGAGCTTGGTGACTACTCGGGACCTGAGCTTGAGTTAGGCGCTTCTTTGACCTCTCATCCTCTCAGAGACCGCCATTTAAAGACTTGAGAGGAAGGAGCTGGATATTTCTAGTGCTGCCGTCAAGAAATACGCCCAAAGGACGATCTTTCTTTCTTTCTTTCTTTCTCTCTTTCTCTTTCTCTCTTTCTCTCTTTCTTTCCAACCTACTGTCTGATTGTCCTACTGCCTTTCGGGCCCTGCCCAGCCCTGAAGAAAAAGAAGACTAGGAAATGAAAAAGAGGTGAAGAAGACACGGGAGAGCGACCGGAAGTGGAGGGAAACTGGAAGTGGACTGGAAGTGGGTAGTCACCCACAGGAGAAGGTTTCAATGCGGAAAAGAGAACCACCACCGCCGGAAGTTGAGCAGTAGCCATGATGCAGAGCCGGAAACTACCGAATCAGGCCCAGTCCGAGAGGAGAATGGTCAGGAGAGCGAGGACCCAGGGTTTCCAGTGCGAGAGAAATCAGAGGTGACCCCTGCAGCTGCCCAGGTGGTGCAGGCAGTCTGGCTGTCCCTGTCCATGGCTGCAGCTGGCAGCCCCGGTGTCACTGTCATGGGTCTTCCCAGCTGGCGGCTGCTTCCAGGCACCTTCCCCTGGGGAAGCTGCCGCTGCTTTCCCTTCCGGCACCTAACCACTTCTTCGACCTCCTCTCCTCTAGAGACGACCACAGGACCACACGCACACTCACGGCACTCCCTTCCACTACGACCACCCTTGCCCAGAGGTGGCCCAGCTGGCCTCTCTCCTCTCCCTGCCATCTACACTCCAACACCTGACACTGTGTCCCTGGCCTCTCCCGGTCCCCGACTTGCCCCGTGACCACCACCGTGAAGGAGGGGCTGATGGCGCTGTGGGCAGCCGTGATTTGTAGGTTCTTGGAGGACCCAAAACTTTTCCTAAAGGAGAAAAAAAAATGTAGAAGGGCTGTCAGTTTCTGCTTGGCTGGTGGCTGGACTCTGGAAAGCCTGTTTTACTGTATATATTTGCACAGAAGATGCTGGTGCAGTGTGTGTGTGTGTGTGTGTGTGTGTGTGTGTGTGTGTGTGTGTATGCACGCATGCATGTGTGCATGAGTGTGAATGCGTGTGTTTGTGTATGTGTATGTGTATTATGAGAGATCAAACTCAGGGCCTTCACCTCAAGCTATGTCCCCAGCCCATTTTTATTTTTGATTTTGAGACAGGGTCTTGCTAAGTCACTAAGTTGCCCAGGCTGGGTTTGAATTTGTGATCTTCCTGCCTCAGCCTCCCAGAGTGCTGGGATGACAAGCCTGAACTGCTCCCAGGTGACTCAAATCTTTGAAATTTATATGTAAAAGGCCCTGAAAAGTTTTGCAGGCAAAACCCAAAGTAAACAAACAAAATACCATAAATGGAAAAACTCCCATGAAAAACTGGGGCTGGGAACTTTGTTTAATTCAAAGTTAGTTGACCTGGGACTTTTCTTTTACTCAGTCCTAAGGAGCATCCCAGGAACGATACCAGAAGCTAAGCATTTTGGGGAATGCGAGCCAGGGTCTTCTAGCCACGTAGCAAGGGTCCGGGTAGGCAGTGAGCCTCTGGATCCTAGTGGAAAGCAAGGAAAGGTTGGTCGCCTACAGCTGAATTGGAGAAATTGCTTGGGAGGCAGGTGGGAGGAGAAGCTCCTCACCCTAACCCTAGCCATCTCTGCGGAACCAGTGGCCCCGCTGTTGACTGGTTTCTTGAATAAGCTACAGGGCTGCTGCCCTCAGTGAGGGGTGAGCTCTGCCTTCGTAAGATGCCCTCACCCGGATGGTTTGGGACCAACCTGTAGGCCTACTTCTGCTAGGTCTTGTTAATAAAAATGGATGTATAGCTGGGCTTGGCGGCTCAGGCCTGTCATCCCAACACTTGGAAGGCTGAGGCAGGAGGATCCCAAGTTTGAGCCCAGACTGGGCAACTTAGCAATTTAGCAAGACTGTGTCTCAAAAAAAAAAAAAAAAAAAAAAAAAAAGGCTGGGGATGTAACTCTCAGTGTGAAGGCCCTGGTCTCAATCCTCACTACCACACACACGCAAAATAGTGAGGGGCTGGGGCACAGCTCTGTGGCCGAGTCTACACACAGCACGCCCAAGGCCCTGGGTCCCCTGCCCAGCACCGCCATGTCCCCGAAGACGTGTATGAGCCCGTCTCTTCCTTCTCCTTCTCACGGCTGTTCCTGCTGCTGCTTCCCCACACTGCGCCCTTGGAAGCCCTCCCCAGAGTCCTCACTGATGTGGGTGGGCCTGGGTGCCCCCATGCCCTGGTCCCTGTCCCCACACTGGGTCCCCCGTTCTCCCTTGGCTCGCCACACTCACGCTCTCTGCTCCCCCCTCCTCTGCCCCCCCTTCTCTCTCCTCTCCTTCGCACCAGTGTCCCTTCCACCCCCAGCTGTCGGGCTGGCTTCGGCCAAGCTCCAGGCTCAGAAGAGTGCCATGCGGCTGGGCCAGGCCTGGGCTCCTTCCCTCCGCCGGGCGGCCTAAGGAGCTGAGTAACCGGGTGTGGGGGACAGCGTCTCCCAGGCACGCCTTCCTCCTGTCGCCTGAGTTCATCAGCGCACCAAGGAACGTCCACCTTGGGCCGGCCGACTTTGGGCGCCACTGAACACCACCTGGACTTCAGTGGCCACTGGCCCGGCTGCGAAGACCTGGAGAGCCCCGTGGCTCTTCTGGGGGGAAGAAGGACTCTGCTCTGTGCTTCCACTTTGGAAACCCCAGGCGCGTGTTGGAGATGCCATGGAGGAACGGGAGGAGAGCTCCCATCCTACCCCAAACCCAGCTGGTTCTGAGGGTGCAGGTCCATGGAAAAGAATGCCCTCTGGGAGGCTGAGGCAGGAGGATCACGAGTTTGCAAGTTTGCACTCGGCCCGGGCAACAAAGTGACTTAACCACTGGAAAACCGGCTGGGGATGTTGGGTAGTGGGAAGGCACTGGACTCCATCCCCGGCACCTTCCCCACACCCACCCGTGGACTAACTTGGGCCTGGTGCTGGGGTGGGGTTGGGGGATGGTAAAGTGTGGAGAGGAGTCGGGAGGCCTGGCAGGAGGTCATGACTTACTCAATATACAGGCCAGAGGGGCCCCGCCTGGGCCCCAGGGCGAGAGAGAGGAAATGGGGACGTCTCTGGGTCCTGACATGTGGCTGTAATGATCCCAGGGACCCCGGAGGTCATCTCCTCTGTCCCCCTGCTTCCTGCCGGCCTGCGTCTAAGCTCGTCAAGATCTGCGGGCAGCTCTGTTGCACAGGTCCCTGGAGGAGGAAACCTGAGCTCTTTTTCTCTGAATAAGAGACTCGGGACCCCGCGGTCACTCTTTCCACATCATTCGGAAAAGGTCACGGCTTACAAAGGCTGCCATCAGCGCTGCCTGGGACCGGGCGGGACGACTGGACCCTCGGGACCCTGGGATCGTTGTACATTGCGACCCCAAGTTCCCCTGCAAGAAAGCCCCGCTGATCGCTGCTTTGCGGCTGAGCTCGCTTACAGGGCACAGTGGTTAGAATAGCACATAGCACAGCAAACACTCTGTTCAGTGGTAGTGTTTTTTTTAAAAAAACATGTTTAATAACCCTGGGGATAGAACTCCAGGGCCTTTGCACTAAACTACATCCCCAGCCCATTTTTAGTTTTGATTTTGAAACGGCCTTCCTGAGTCACTACCTTGCCCAGGCTGGGTTTGGATGCGGCATCTTCTGCCTCAGCGTCTCGGAGTCCTGAGATTACAGGATGATACCACCACGCCCAGCCTGGTTAGGTGTTTTTATCATTGTTGCTATTAGAAGTGGCGATCAGTGACCTATCAGTTTCCAGGTGGAGAGGACCCGCTGCCCTCTGGGCAGTCGTGGGTCTGCAGGTAGCTAATCCAGCTGGCTGTTGTCTCTGACCTGCACCGAATGGGGCAAGCATTTTACTGTGGCAGGTTTGACCAGTTAGAAACTCAAGACGATGAATGAGCCCAGTGTGGAGGCACAGGCCTGCAATCCCAGTACACTGGGAGGCTGAGGCAGGAAGACCACCAACTTTGAGCCCAGCATAGGCAATTTAATGACTTGGTGAGATCCTGTTTCAAAATCAAAAACAAATCTGCTACCAGCTCTAGCTCTGTGGCTGGCCTCCCACCCTGCCTCCCCGACCCGGCTATGCCTCATATCCTCCATGTGTCCCCAGCTCCTGACCTTTGGGAAGAGACAAGAGTAGTCTCTAGTCCTAGCTGGTGGCTGAACGGGGTGGCCGTGTAATTTATTACCCAATCCCGACACTTTCACGAAGGAAGGGGGCAGCTGTCAGTGATGCTGGGTCACAGGCAGAAACCAGGACTTCCCAGGTCACGTGAGACACCACTCACCTCAGCTCTGGATTTGAATCATATCTCTATAGCACGTTCCTAGTCTGATTCTGATCAATTTCATTGTCTTTTTTTTCCCATTTATCTTTCTTTTCTTGGGGTGGGCATGGATTACTGGGGAGTGATCCCAGGGCTTTCACCCTGAGCAATATCCCCAGACTATTTTTGATTTGGAAACAAAGTCTTACCATGTCCCTAAGTTTCCAAGGCTGGACTCAAACTTGGTTATCCAGCCATAATAGGCAATGATGTAAGCAGGAGCCATTTTTTAAAAAGAGCTCTAGACTGAACTGTTTAGAGTAAAAGAAAGCTCAGAGGAGCACATCAGGGTTTTGGGGGTCGCTCTTAAACAGTGCCTAGGAAAAAACTGGCACAAGAGACGGTTATGGAGAAGCCAGAAAGGCCGCGGACCTCCTGAAGAGCTGGGTGTAATGGGAGTACCTCCGAGGGTGGAGAGTCCTGCCTCCAGGGGAGGGAAGCCGGGACAGGTGGGAGAGCTTTGCTGAGGGGGGTAGGGGTGATCATGACACCATAGGGACATCAGGCTGTTAGGTCCCCCTCACTGCCTACTCACAGCACAGAACTCAGAGGAAATTCAGCTCCTCCCACACCCACACCCCGATAGCCACTCAGAGAAACCTCTCAGCCAGGCCTTTAATGTGAAGCCCCTCAACAACAGAAACATGGGAAGAAGACAGGGCAACAGGACACCCACAGAGATGCCTGGGACCCCAGAAACTAATGTCATGGGCCCCGAAATAGAGGAACTTACAGGGAAGGAAGTAAAAGAGCAAGTAAATGAGTAGAACAACCAGTTCCAACAAAGCATTCTCAAAGAAATGCAAGCACTGATCGGTGGGCTTAAAGAGGAACTTACTAAACAAATAATAGTCCCCATGGAGACAAAGCTTACTGAGCATATAGAAGTCACAAATAAAAAGTTGGCTGAGGTAAATAAGAGAATGCAAGATTTGAAGGAACAGTTCGATAGAGAAGTGGAAATTCTGAAAGGAAATCTAGCTGAAATTCAAGATATGAAAAATACCTTTGAAAGCAGGGGAAGTCAACTTGAACGTTGTGAGGACAGAATTTTAGACCCTGAAGACAAGGCTGAGGAAACAAATGCTATAATTAGGCAAAACTCCAAAATTAGAAATGAGCAAAGTAGCTGGATACAACAGCTGATGGATGATTCGGAGATCCAATCTCAGAATTATGGGTGTGGGAGGAAGAGCAGAAGACAGCACTGAAGCTATAAAGAATTTGTTCACTGAAATAATGTAAGAAAATTTCTCAAATCTAAAAAAAATCAATTTTCAGGTACAAGAAGTTTATAAAACACCAAAAAACCTCAACCAGCAATGAGACTCACCATTTCATATCATATTCAAAACCTCAAAAATTCAACATAAAGAGAGAATATTAAAAGCAGCAAGAGAAAAACAGGCATTATTCTACCAAGTTAAATTCAGTGGAATTGCTGCAGATTTCTCAAGGCAAACTTTAAAGTCCAGTAGAGCCTGGAGCAAGATCTTCCAAACTTTAAAAGACAGCAGGTGTCAACCCAGGTTGTTGTATCCAGCAAAATTATCCCTAAAACTTGAACGGGAAGTAAAATTGTTTTATGACCAAGAATCCCTAAAGAAATTTGCGACTACTCACCCCGCATTGCAGAAAATACTTGAAGGAACCTTAGAGAGAGAGAGAGAGAGAGAGAGAGAGAGAGAGAGAGAGAAGCAGCACCAAAGAACATGGAGGAAAGGAAACATCTGAGAAAGTGGACAAAAATGTAGTTTGGTGTTTGAATTATTTGATTGATAAAATCTGTGAAATTTCCCCCATAATTATTATTTTAATAGTATATTAATTTGCAAAAGTTAATAATTATTCTTAACCTGGGAAATTGGTATAAAATCTTCAAAAACATGTGTGCATGAATTTATGGATGGACAGATAACTAAAATGATAAACCAAATCTGGAAAAATATTAGTCATTAGTGAAATGTGAGTTATGAAAGTTAAAAAAATTCTAAAGTAACTAAGTGTACCATTATATCTCTTGCTTTATGTGTAATATACTTACGTGATATAGATTTAAGTTTGTTTAATGTAGCAATTTCCTTATTTGGTCTTTGATGTAAGTTTATCCTAAGAAAACTGATTGAGGTAATGATAACCTGAATGTCTTTTGAATGTACAAACATTTACCTTTCGGTATTCAGGTAAAGAATTTGAAATTTAACTTCTCTGTTTTTCTTTCTCACATTTTCTAGCCTTATAAATTCCATTGTTATAGTACTTTTCTTACGTGGACTGGTGGGTGAGGAGGCCATGTTAGCAAATCTCAACAAAGATATAGTAAGATACAGAAAAAAAGTACTTTGGAAAAATCATTCCAATACGGCTCTGCAGGACTCAGAGAAGAGGCAACAGATACGGCCATGACAACCCATTCTAGGGCTGAGAAGCTGAGCTAAAGGGTAGTGATTTGAGTGGTGAAGTGAGTCAGACGCAGAAGATTAAATATGTTAAATATCACATGATTTCTCTGATTTGGGAAACACAGGCATTCTATAGAACCAAATGGGTGTGAGAGTGGGAGTTGGGGGTGGGGTGGGGAGGGTATGGCAGGGCCAAACGTGGGAAGGGATTGTAAAGTCGATGTGATACATATGTGCACAAAATACTCAAGTTCATTGTAAATGTTATGTATCACATATATATGAATAAAAATGGTGGGGGAAACACAGCAAGGACTATTTGAAATAAATAAATAAATAAAGTATATACGGGTGACTCAAGGTGTTTGTCAACAGTAAAAGTGCCCAGCCCAGGGCTGGAAGCTGATCCCATGTTAGGTGTGGTTGGGAAATCTTTGATAATGACATCAACCTTTCAGAGATGTAGCCTTTGGGTCAGGGCTGGGGCACACACAGTGGGTCACTGTGCTTGGCACTGTTAGCATGTCGATGTGAAATGTCCCCCAAAGTCTACTGTGTAGAAGGTGATGGGACTGTGGGGTCGCTGAGCTCCTCAGTGGGTCTCTGGGCTGTAGGGGGTGAGGCTGTTTGGGGGATGGGCCTCCGGGTGTGACCTGGGAGGGTGTTTTCTTGTTCCCAGCTCCTCCCCTCCCTCTCTGCTTTGTGGCTGCCACCAGAGGAGCACTTTCCTCCCCTAGGCCGTTCCACCTTTGCCAGCCAGCACACATGAACTGAGCCCTCCGAACTGTGAGCGAAAATGAACATTTCCTATAAGCTGTGGCTGTCCAGCAGTGGAAAGTGACCAAGACAGGCACTGTCCCCCTGCAGGCTCTCTGGTGCTGAGCTCCATGGTGGCGAAGCCTGGGTCGCCTCTCTTTGAGGGCTTGGTGGCAGCCTTGCTCATCATGGCCTGTCCCGGTGTCTGGGGCCTGCAGCATGCCCTTCCAACCCTTTCCAGGCCCACATTTGTGGAGGACAAAGGTGACCTGGGAGGCCCAAGGCCATCGAGATTTGGAGGCAGGGCTGACTCTGGGGCCTTGCTGAGAGGTCCAGGCCTCTGGGTGGTGCTACCTGCCCTGGCTGGGCCCAGAGCTCACTGTGGAAGCCAGCATGTGTGAGGCAGAGCTCAGAGATCTGACGGTAACCTTGTTTCATCTGAGAGGACTCTGAGTGAAAAGTGAGAGAACTCAGAGCCACCTGCTCCTCCCTGCCCATCCAGCACAGCTGGCACTGAGCTCCACCAAGGCTCCCTCCGTCTCTCTCTCTCTCTCTCTCTCTCTCTCTGTACTAAGGATCTTTGCAGTGAGCTACATACCCACACATTTTATTTTTTTCCTAAAATTATTCCTTTTAACTCTCTCTGTCTCTTTTTGTCTCTGTTCCTGCATCATCCTTCCCAGTCCCATCCCTGAACCCCACTCTGGATGCTCTGAGCCTCAGGACTCTGCTTCTCTGCTCCCAGCCACACATGATGCAGAGGACGCGCCCTACACATGGCACACAGGACGCGCCCTGTACACGAGTCTTTCCGACCTTTGCCCATTTCACATGTTCGACCCCGCTTACTACCTCTCAACCAACTTTTCCACTTTGAAAATGTATCCAGGTCAAGCCCCGGGGTGCAGGCCCGTAATCCCAGCCTCCCAGGACTCTTGTCCTATGTCACTAGCCCAGGAAAAGGTCAAATTCAAAGCAAGGTTTCTACTGAATGTGGGAGGCTGTCCTCGAATCGCTAAGGTCAGAAAATCACGAGGCCGGGCCGTGTTTAGGAGGAGGCCTCTGTTCACACCAGAAGCCAAAGCGCACACCCTGCAGAGGCAGAGATGCCATCCAGGAATCCCGTCCTCCGACACTGCCACTTTTAATAGTTTAGATTCTCTCTCTTTCCTTTCTTTGCGGCACTGGGGATCAAGTTCAGGGCCTTCACTCTGAGCCACATCCCCAGCTCATTTTGAGTTTTGATTTGAGACAAGGTCTTGCTAAGTTATGTAGGCTGGACTTGAACCTGAGAGATCCTCCTGCTTCAGCCTTCCAGAGTGCTGTGGGTACAGGCCTGTGACACTGGGCTGGCTCTCTAATTCCACTTCCTATCTTCCTTTAGAACCCCGATTCCAACCCTGCTCAGACCCTGCTGGCTCCTGCGTTTCCCTCGGCCCTCTCCACAGCCATGGCCTTGGGGCCCCTCAGCCCCTGTCTTTCCCCGTTAGCTCTTCCCAGCAGCCGAGCACTCGGAGACAGAGGGCAGCTGGCCTAGCGATGCAGAGAGGGCACCTGCGCTGTGTGAGCACTGCTCGGCCATGTAAGGAGGAGGCTTCTGTTCACGCCAGTAGCCAAACACCAACACGCAGGATGCCGGGATGGGACGACAAGTCCACACGGACTCCCAGGTTGCTAGGAAGTCCCTGCAGGGAGCAGGGCCACCACACCCAGCAGGCCAGCCCCACCGGAACCCAGCCTTGCCTTCCTGTCTCTCTGGACGCAGCTCCGGTGCAGTGACGCTGCCCGGCAACTGCCATGTCCTCACACTTCCCAAGAGAAGGGGTCGGGGGCGGCCACTGTGTCATAGGGAAGACCCCTCGCGGAGGGACACAGCCTTGCTAAGCCCTCTTCGAGGAGCTGGCCCGCCGGCTTGGGCATCAGTCCCAGGCCAGTCTTTGGTGACCAAAATGACAGAAGACTTGGCACAGACTGTGATTGCTGGTGGGGCCACAGGGATCATGGGGAGCCGGACTCGCAGAGCTCAGGCCACACCAGCCCCCGCGGAGCTCTGATAGTAGCCTTGTTCCAGGAATTCAGCACAGCCACCTGCACGGGGAACTCCACTGGCAGTCCCCAGGTCCTCACAGACGGGCTGTGACATCTTGGTCACACACAAAAAGCACCAAGCCAGGCGGGGTGGCACACAGCTGTAATCCCAGCACTCAGGAGGCTGAGGCAGGTTTGCCGTGAGTCCAAGGCCAGCCTGGGCTCCATAGTGAGTTCAGGACCAGCCTGGGTTACAGAGCGAGACCCTGTCTCAAAAAAAAGAAAAAAAAAAAATCTTGAAAACTGGTATTGCCGCTGGCCCCAGAGCAGACCAACTTATAACAAGGCATCTTCTTATTTTTTATTTTTCTAGTACTGAGAATTAAACCTATTAAAGCTATGTCCACAGCCTACTTCTTACGCTTTATTTTGAGAGACAGTCTCACTAAGCTGCTAAGTTGCCCAGGCTGGGCTCCAACTTGCGACCTTCCTGCCGCAGCCTCTCAGAATGGGGGTGACAGGTTTGTGCCACTGGACACAGCAGAGCAGTTGAAGTCCTGTCTTCCCAGAGCCCACATTCTCTGAGGGCCATGGGAGGTGAGAACAGGGAGGGGCCCTGGCACAGCAAGGTCGGCCTCTCCCGTGCCCAGGAGAGCACGCTGCTGCCACAGGACAGGACCAGACCCAGAAGGCCACAGCTGCATCACCAGCCCAGAGGACCCTCGAGAACAGGCTATGGGGTGAGCGCCTGCCTCCAGGGAGCCCCGTCCCCGGGTGAGGGCTGAGCGGTGGCTCCTTGGGGAAGCCCCCTGGCCTGGCTTCAGTCCCCCTCACTCTGAAAGAATTCTGGGTGTGTTCCTCTGCTCCACGGGGACCAAGTCCACATGCAGGGACCCCGGCCCTGAGCCTCTTCCTTCTTCCTGGGCTTCACCTTTGCTCCCGAAAGTGACCAGCAAACCTATCCAGGGTGACCAGGAGACAATCCTGGAGAATCATGGGCTGGAGCTGGGGCCAGTGGTGCAGGCCTGTCACCCCAGCACTCTGGGGAGGCTGAGGCAGGAGGATTGTGAGTTCAAGCTCAGCCTGGGTAACTTAATGACTTAGACTCTGGCTCAAAATTAAATTAAGTTAAATTAAAGTAAACTTAAAAAATAAATAAGAGAATCACAGGTTGGGGTCAAGGTCATCTGTGGTAGATCCTGGGGTCACGGCACCCTCTGGGCCTCAGTCCTCCAAGTGTCCCCCTCTTGCACGAGAAGCTATAGAGAACGTCCACAGTGTAAGGCCGGATGAGACGGAAACAGTGTTCCTTCCGGAGATGAGCCTGCACTGGGGGCGCCTTGCACGGGTTTCACTGAGACGTCAGAAGACGAGTCGGGGTCTCCTTCAGGTGCTGATTCAATGAGGCTGGGACTGCAGCAGAAGGCTGGCAGCTGCCATGGAGTCAGAATGACTCAGGGCTGTTTTCCATGACAATTAGAGCTGGCGTGACAGTCGGTGGCTCTCCAACTTTTGCCTTTCATAGATCAAATAAGACTTGGCCACAGCTCATGAGGACCAGCCCAAGATGACCCTGGTGTGTCCTCGCAGAAGGTCCGTGCACGGACAGACAGGCAGCAAGACTGTTTGCTGTCACTTCTGTTTCTCTAAAAAGGACAGGGAGACAGCCTCGGAGTAAAGAGACTTCCTCAAGGAGCGGCTTCTACCCCAGCAGCGCTCTGGAGTCTTTGTTTTCCCACAAAACAATGAAAATGGGGCCGGGACCACAGTTCAGTGGTTAGAGCGGTCCCTTAGCATAGGCAAAGCCCTGGGTTCCGTCCCCCAGCACCACATAATAGCCTGGCATGGTGGCGCACCTGTCATCCCAGCCCGAGGAAGGCTGAGGCAGGAGGACTACCATGAGTTCTATCTAGGCCAACCTGGGCTATCGAGTGAGTTCAGGACTGGCCTGGATTACAGAGCAAGATCCTTTCTCAAAAAATGCAGAAATACCCTCAAAGGCCCCCAGAGGTCCATCACCACTTCCTTTAGGGGTTACTGAACGTGGAGATGCTGCTATAATCTGTGTCCTGTCGAGCCCCTCGATGGATGCTCGGCTCCCTTCTGTCCCACATCTCTTTTCACCTTTGTCTTTCTTCCTTCTTTCCTTCCTTCCTCCGTTCCTCTTTCCTTCCTCCACCCCTCCATTCCTTCGCTCTGCCCTTCTGTCCATCCTCCCTTCCCTGATCTAGTCACTCTCCGGTCATCCTCCCACAACACCTATTTCTCAGGAACCCAAGACTTTGTCCCCAACCATCACCTGAGGCCACAGTAGCTGTGGAGTGTGGAGTTCGCTTCCCGTGAGCTGGCCCTGCAGGGATCAGGGCAGTGGATGGGGACAGCGGACAGCCCTCCCCGGGATGCTGCTCAGGAAGCCCTCGTCCTCTCAGCTACTGGGAGCACATGTCAAGGTCTAGGCCAGCTGGGGCGCCCTTCAGGGCCTTGCCCCAGCAACCTGGGTCCCGGCCCTCTGCACCGCCCAGCAGCTAGTGTGCTGGCCCTGGCCACAGCGCCGGGTCTGTCCCCCAGCCCCACTGCTCGGGGTGGGGCTTCATGACGGTTTTGTCCCTGCTCTTACCGCTCGCCTGGGTTCACAGGCCCGTCCAACCCTGTTATTTCTAGCTTGCTCTTGTCAGTGCACGGGTTCGTGAGGTTTTCAGCGATGCCGGGTTCTTCCGGGTTCCACCGCCACCAAGCTGCACAGGGACGAGGAAGCCCCTGTAGGAGAGCTGAGCGGGCCTGGGCCAAAGACACTGCCTATTAGAGCCCCCAGCTTCTAGAACCCCTGAGTCCAGAATTCCATTGTTGTGTTTCATTTTCTTGCCCCGCCTGGGGCTGTGAGAGGTGGCCCCAGGGACCAGGAGAGAGTTAAGTTCTAGTCGTTTCTAACAGGATTTCACCTGCGAAGCTCCTGTTTTACAGAAACTATTTTTGTGCTTTTCACATACGTACAATCAATAGCGCTGGGCCCAGGGGTGCAGAACTACAGTCCCAGCACTTTGGGAGGCTGAGGCAGGCAGATTACAAATTGGATCCCGGTCTGGGCAATTTAGCAACTTTGTGAGACTCTGTCTCAACTAAAAATGGGACTGAGGATGTAACTCAGGGTGAAGGCCCCCTGGTTCAATCCCCAGTACCTGGGTGAAAATCAATAGAAACATCATGGGAAAAAAAAAATGACTGCTTCCTGATCACCCAGGAACCAGAGCTAGTAGAATCTTTAGGGGTTCTGGCTCCTGGGGACCAAAGTGGAGGAAAGGGTCCCAGTGAAGTAGGGAGGGAAACAGAGCTGTCATTACTCTAAGTGACACACGTCAACGACTTCCTAATTTTAAAGGAAGAAAGCATATTTCAATGATGGCACAGGGTTGAAAGAAAGCCTGAGTGAAAGCCCGAGCAAAAGCCACCGCAGCTGGCAGACATCCACCTCATGTCCACCCACGGGGTCACATCCAAGCCCCTGGCCCCTCAGGAGAGGGTCCGAGAAAGTCCTCGGCAGGCCTGCGGGAGCTTGCGGGGCGGCTGCTCACAGCCTTAAGGCTTGCGGCCTCTGCCTGGGGATTTCCTATGGGGGATCCCCAAGCGAGGCCTCTGGGTTATTCTGAGGGGTTCCTCAGCTCCCCACAAGGCACCAATTCCAGGAAGCCAGGCTGGGATGATCAGAAAGCTGCCACGCATCCTCAGCTACCAGGCTAGGGGCCTGGGGCGGGGAGGAGCAGGCCACCTGGTAAGGAGTGGAAGGAGCCCTGAACCAGGAAGCAGGAGGCGGGCCAGCTGGGACACATGGGTGCGGCTGCAGGTGGGCTGGTAGCTCTGGGTGTGGCTGGCCACCTCCCACAGGGAGGGGGGTCACATGGGCATGAAGTTTCATCTTAGGCGACTTCCAAAGGCTGCTATAAAAATGGGATACAAGAAACGAACCTCCCCACCCGTCCCCCCCACCCCCGGTTTATTAGAAGGGATGAAGGTCTTGATGTACGCCCCGTATGCCTCATCACCGAAGACACTCGGGTGACAACTGAACCTCTGGAGGTGCCTGCTTCCTGTCATTAGGGAAATGCAAATCAGAGCAGCCCCGTGTGGCCGTGTGCGGCTTTTGCACTGAGCTGTATCCCCAGACAGTTTCATTTTTGGTTTTGAGACAGAGTCTTACTATGCTGCTAAGTTCCCAGGCTGGGCTCTCAGTTGTGATCTTCCGGCCTCAGCCTCCTAGAGTGCCTGGATGATAGACCTGGACTGTAGGACCTGGCTTCTTTTCGTCCTCTTAAAGCATCCACCCCCTTGACTGGAGGCAGGAGGATCACAAATTCAAGCCCAGCATGGGCAGCTTAGAGAGACCCTGTCTCAAATAAATAATAAAAAGGATCTGAGATGTAGCTCAGAACAGAAATCCTACATTCAGTTCTTGGTGCCACAGAATTTTTAAATTAAATTAAGATAAAATTCAAATAAGAAGGGGGATATAGCTTGGTGTGAAGGAGCCGAGCTCAGTCCCAAGTACCATGAAACAAACGGACAAGTCCCACCTCCCCAGGCCGTGGCAGGCCTCACGCTGTCCCCATTTGCTTCACTGGGAACAAGTGTGTCCCTTTAAAGTTTATGTGTTAGAAACCTAATCTCTAAATTCTTCTTCTTTCTTTCTTTCCTCTAGTACTGGGAATTGAACTCAGGCACTTTACACTGAGCTATATCACCAGCTCTTTTTTTTTTCTATTTTTATTTATTTATTTATATTTATTTTGCGATTGAGTCTCATTAAGACACTAAGTTGCCCAGGCCGGGTTCAAACTTGGAATCCTCCTGCCTCGGCCTGCCCAAGCTGCTGGGATTGCATACCTGTGCCACCGGGCCCAACTCTAACAACTTCATGCGTGATTACAGCTGACATACGACTTTTTCCGAGCCACCTCTGGCTATGTCACACACCTCCTGGTCCCCTATCCCTAAACTCTTTGCTCTGTACTTCCTGAGGCCAGAGTGCAGCCCCTTGTGCCCCCCTCGCAGTCACCAGCTACAGGAATCGGAAGTTGGTGCGATCCTTCATATTGGACTTAGTATTTGCATTCCAATTTTGGTAACTGACCCAAAATCCTTTTCCAGCATTTTGACTTTTGTTTTCTGTCCTCAGGCCCAGGCTCCACTGAGGACGCGGGGAGATTGTACTGTTGGTTGTCACATCTCCCAGCTTCCCGTCTTCTGTGGCTGCACTTTCAAATTGAAATATCTGACACCCAACTCAAGGCATATTCTTAATTAAATGTTTCCTGGTAGCTACATTAAAAAATAAAACAGAAACAGACAAAATTATTTTTAACAATGATGCCCTTTAACAATACCTAGAACCTGAACCTGTACTCATATGAAAACTGCTAACTAGCTTTTTTACTTGGGGTTTTTCTTTTCACACTAACTCTCTGAAATCTAGCAGGTACTTTTTGTTGTTACCGCGGCTCAAGACTGCTGGCCCCTCAGCGTGCCAGGTGCCCACGTCACTCCTGGCTGCCAAGCAGGGTGGAGCAGGTTTGAAACATTTCAGTAGCTTCTCTTTGCTTTATATAACTTTTTAAATAAAAAGGGTAAGCCAGGCCCAGTGGTTTGCCATACAAGCACTCTGGGGGATGAAACAGAAGGGTTGCACATGGGCAACGTATCAAGACCCTGTCTCGCAATCAAAGATTTAAAAAAGTGAGCTGGGGATGTAGCTCAGTGTGAAGGACCTGGGTGGGCTCTGTCTCTGGTACCATAGTACCATGGAAAGAAAGGAAGAAAGAAAGAAACAAACAAAGACAGAAAGACTACTATCATCTTTTAAAGAAGTTAGCCTTTCCTTATTTGAGTTTCAAGTTTTCTTTTTCTTTCTTCTGGCTGAGAGTGAGGCCCTGGCCTTCATACTGAGCTACGTCTCCAGCTCGTTTTTGTTTCTTCTCATTTGACACAGTCAATCACCAAGTTGCCCGGGCTGGGCTCCAACTGGTGATCCTCCTGCCTCAGTATCCCCATGCCAATGTCTTGGTTTCTCTGATGTTGCCTCATGGTTGGTCCCAGCCAGCCCGTTCCACCAGACACATGGCCTGCCCCAGACTTCAGGGCTTGAGGTACACAAGTGTCTATCCGTTCCTCGGTGCTGATGTCAATTTTGATCATGGGGTCAAAGTGTTATCTGACTTTTTTTTTTTTTTTTTTTTTTTTTTTTTTTTGCTTTGTATTATTATTTTTTTTCCTTGAGTTTTTTTCTAATGGTTCAGAAAATCCAGCCTGGGGCTTCACACTGAACTCCATCCCCAGCCCATTTGGATTTCTTATTTTGAGTCACTAAATTTAGTAACTAAATGTATTTATTTAGCCTGACTAAATTTCTAAGTTACCCAAGTTAGGGCCAAACTTGCAATCCTCCTGCCTCAGCCTCCCAGAATGCTGGGATTCCAGACCTGCACCACAGGGCCTGGCTCTTTGTGAATTTTTAAGTGAGAGGATGGAATCCCGCCAAGCTGAGTTGACCACGCTGTCCAAATGGAAAGTGACAGCTGGGGACTCCAGCCCCTGTCCTTGGCCATGGCGGCTCTGTCACTTGAGCTGTGTTGCTATTGCCGGCCAGGGCCATGAGGCGTGCTCTTAATTTCCCAAATTTAATTCCATGAGGAGTAGTTAGTGTCCCTTTGTGGCTCACTGCTGAGGAACAGAGCCAAACCAAGACAAATAGGAACCCCCAGTAGCCACCACCCCTTCAAACCAGCATACTGCAAATATTTGCTCTTTATGCCCTGAACCAGCAGGAGCCTCCCAAACCGTGAGCTGTGTGCCCACAGTGCTAGGGTCCCACGGGCACGCTGAAGGACTATCTGCAAGGGCCAAAGGTCAGACCCACTCATGCCCACGGGGAAGGCACTGGTTAAATAAATACTTGCAGTAGGAAGTTTTTGAATTAAGTGAAAATCTGGCAATGTCTGGATCTACTGAGGCTCAGCTAGAAAGGTGACAAGTGCCCGGGGTAGGCCTGGACTGTCCCTAAAAGGAACTTGTTGGTCTTTCTGCACCTTAGAAGGGACAGTGACCGAGTTTCCCATACCTAGCAGTATGCAGACAGGTAACAAGTAGGACTCCCCAGATGACCACCATGCCTACCACACACCCACAATTTCCCAAGGTGGGCCTGGTGGCGGAGACCTGCCATCTCAGCCCTCTGGGAGGCCGAGGTAGGAGAATGGAAAATTTGAGCCCAGGCTGGGCAACTTAGCAATTTAGTCACAGACACACAGACACACAGACACACACACAAATTAATAATGGGCCGGGCTGGAGCCAGTCCCCAGTGCCACAGAAAAAAAGAAAAAGGTAAACAAAGCAAAAAGCACTCCTGAACCTCGCGCCCCCACCGCACTGCCTTGGGCCTGACCCGTGCCCAGCTGCTTACCCAGCGGCTGCACCTGAGTAGGCATCACCCTCCGGGTTCTCCTCTAGGTCCTGTGCATTTCCCAGCGGCCCCCAGGACACACGCCTTTCCTGGGTCACAAGAAGGCTCATGCACCAGCTCTGCGCAATGAATCCACCAGCGTGAGTCCGAAGCTCCGCACACACGGACTACAGGTCGCGAGGGACCACGGCCAGGAGCAGTCATCGCCAAGACTTCCCCGCCTACTCCTGCTCAGCAGCCCTTTCTGGGCAGCTGTCACGGGCCACGTCCAGTTTTGGGGGGCCCTGTAGAAGCTGTTCCCTCCTGGTTTGGGGCATTTCACCTCCCTCCTCCCATGGACCTCCCTGGAGGTTAAAGCTGTCCCCTTATGTTTGTCTAAAACCCGGGCCTTCTTTCTACGTCTCTTGTCAAGAATAATCAGTCCTGTGTTTTCAGTAACACAGATCTATTCCTCCACCACAAGCTCTTTAGGACCAGGGATCCCATATCCCATTCCTCCTCTTTTTTTTTTTTTTTAAATTTGAGACCAAATCTTGCATTACATTGCCCAAACTGGGCGTGATTTTCCTGCTTCAGCCTCCCAGAGTGCCGGGATTACAGACCAGCTGGTGCCGGCTGAGCCCAGCTCCTCTGCCTGCTCTCCTAGCCTCTGCACTCCGGGGTTCCTGCCTCATTCCACGTCCCTGCCCCTGGGCATCGTGATATGGCCCTCTTCTTCCTGGCCCCATCAGGGTCCCTGGGCTCCAGGCTCTGGGGACAGACAGAGGCAGCCCTGGGTCACTGGGCCCTGTCTGCATCCCAGGAAGAGCTAGCAGGCGGGTATGGGCCCTCATTCTACGCTGTAGTCCCAGCCTGGCCTGGCAGCACCTGTGCTGTCCCCACACAAGCATTACAGCCCAAGTTGTCTTTCATCTGTGGGAGGAAGAGGGTGTGACCTCATTTGCAGGTGTCCGAGTCCAGGGTGCCTGGGCTCCAGCCCTGCTCCCCACTCCCCATGTCCCTCTGTCCCTCCAGGGGGGTGCAGGAGGCAACTGCAGGGCATGGCTTGGACAGAAGGGACACTTCATTGCTGGGAAGGGAGCAGGTGGGAGAGACGAGAACTTGGCTGGGCACCGGCTGTATGTACAGCCTTCCCTAGACAGGAATCCCTTGCACGGTGCCAGCACCTACGGCTGCCCAGGCCCAGCTCCCTTGTGGGCAGGAAGCCGCCACCCCTGCCCCAGCGCACTTGGGCCCGCATCATCAGAAGGCAGGAACCGAAGGTAGAGCATGCCTGTTCCCTCCCTGCTGCCCTGTCTCCGGGAAGGACAGGCATCTCCCGCCGAAGGACGGGACCCACAGAGAAGGGCTGGCCTGTGTCAGAGCGCACTGTCTGCTGGGACAGGAGTCGGCCCTCCACTGGGGCACCCTACTCTGTTCTCCTGCCCCAGAGGAAGCACAGTCCCTAAGTGAAGTCAGAATTCCCCAGGCCTGGTAACACTAGACTGGAATCCCAGGACTCTGGAAGGCTGAGGCAGGAAGATGGCGAGTTTGAGCCCACCCTGGGCAATTTAGCAACTTAGGGAGACTCTGTCTCAAAATCAAAACTAAAAATGGGCTGGGATGTAGCTCAGTGTGAAGCCCTGGGTCAGTCTCCTAAGTAAAATTCCTACCTCGGTGCCGAGTTTCTTTAGGCTCTTCAGGGTCCTTGCCTTTCCAGATTCTTGGTTTCCTGGAAGTGGAGGGGAGGTGGCCCTCACATACACGTCCCACCCAGGATTTACAGGAGAAGGTGGGGTGGGAGGCTCTGCAGAGGGCACGGGGCCCCCGCATCTTTCCGAACCCTTCCTGGCACCGGGTGGGGTTGGCACAGGCAGCGCAGGGGCTGGTTCCTGTGCAAGCCTGCAGGTGATGGTGGACGGGCCCTTCCCGGCTCCCCAGGAACCTGGGTGACAGGGACAATGCCCCTCCCCCCGGTTTCCCCGTAAATTGGCCCTGGCTTTATTCTGACCGTGGGGCTCTGTGCACGCGAGAGTCACCTGCTGACTACAAAGGGAGAATAACGCATACGACCCTATCTACGGCCCCATAATACTGTCTGCCGTCACCTCTGCATGCAGCCCGCCCCAGCTGCCCCTTCACCGTTCCGGTGCTGGGTCTAAAGCTACCACCTCTGCGATACCTTCCCCACTCCTTTCACTAGACCAACGTTCACTTACTTATTTTATGGTGCTGGGGAATCAAACTCAGGGCCTCACACTTGCAAGGCAAGAGCTTTACCATTGCGCCATTCCTCTAGACCTTCGTTTTTTATCTTGAGACAGGCTCTGGCTACATCCGTAAGTTGTCCAGCCTGGGCTCAAACTTGGGATCCTCCTGCCTCAGCCTCCCAGAGCACCGGGATGTGAGGCCTGTGCCTCTGCACCCCCCCACACACCATCCCCTCCTTCCCTAGGCAATCATCGGCCCCCCACTATCCAAGGGTTCTTTGCCTTTGTGTTATGGGATCATGTTGCTTAGACCCTGCAAATGGCGGGACATCTCCCTGGGGAAGGGGTGCTGGAAATAGGACAGCAAAGCTGGCCTGCCAAGGAGTAAACAAGAGTATGGCGAACAGGCAGCCAGAAGTAACCATGACAACATTGACCTAACAGGCAAGTATGCTGGGACGCTGAGGCAGGAGGATGGCAGGGTGGAGCCCTGCTGGGGGGATTCGGTGAGGCCCTGTCTTAAAATCAAAACTAAAACTGGGCTGGGAGCGTAGCTTAGAATGAAGGCCCAGGCTGGATCCTCAGAAACACACACAATTGCAGGCATGCACGTGCCCACACGCACTCCCCCACCCTGCAGTCACAGCAGCCGAGGGAGTGAAGACGGGACACCCAGGAGCTAAGCCTGGCGTCCCTCCGGCTCTGCAGGCCCATGGCTCCAGACAGCGGGGGCAAGACGGTGCCCTGTCTATTCCAACTTTTCAAAAGAACCTGACAACCTGGATTGTTGTGAGAAATTCTCAGGTTTTAAATGTCAGCTCAACTTTAAAAAATAAAAATTAACCATAGGTGTCAAATGAAATGCACCCGTGGGCTCAGTGGGCCCACACCGCCGATCTTAAAGGCTGATGCTGGCGGGAAACCCGGCGCGGGTGGCCACTCGAGTTGGAAAGCCCGTCTCTGCACGTGTATGTGGTGGTGCAAATTCATTTCTCTATTAGGCAGAGTGCAGGGAGCGGCGGTACACACACACTGCACTCTGATCTCTTATCCCCTTCCTGCTCCCCCCTTGCCCTGCCACAGACCCCCTTCCCATCGCCACGGAGAGCCCCTCCTGGCTTCCTTGACTCTCTTAGGCTTTTGTGTCTGGGTTTCTCATTAAGTGAGACTATGTGATACGACATGCTGTCTCCGATTCACTTCGCTGAGCATCATGGTCTCAAGACGCAGGCTTCCCTACAAAGGCTGCAAATTTATACCTGTTCTTGGCACAGTCGTACTCCACTGTGTGCTTTTTGGTGGCCACATCGGCTCCTTCCAGGACTTGGCTGTTCTGACTTGTGTTGCTATAATCATGCCCTTATGTATCGCTCTTGTATGATGACTTTAACCCTTTCGGGAGGATCCCCAGAAGAGGTGCAGCTGGGCCAAATGGGATATCGGTTTCCAGTTTTCTGAGGAATCTCCATTATGATTTCCATCGTGATTGTACCAGTTTACTGTCCCACCAGCAAGGTAGAAGTGTTCCTTTGTCCCACAACCAGGTTGTGAGATGACAGTGACAATGCAGGGAGGGCCGCAGTGGCCTGGTGGCTGTGGGGAAGCAGCGAAACACACAGATTAAAGGGGTCCTGGGGGATTAGCTTTTCTTTCCAGATTTAGAATCATGTGACTTTGTATTTGATTGTCAAGTGTGAGGAAAACAACACAGTTTCCTAGCGTGGCCAGTGGATTTTTAGTGTCACTAAGCAAGTGAGAGCCAGTCCTGGCACACAGGCTTGTGATCCCAGCACTCTGGGAGTCTGAGGCAGGAGAATCACAAGTTTGAGCCCACCATGGGCAACTCAGTGACTTTTAAAAAAAGACAGCTCTCTGTGTATATAGTTTTTGGGTGACATTTTGTTCAGGAAGTTTGAAGACCTTGTTTTATTTTTCTTTAACATGATATCATATCATTGGAGGTGGAAGTCTCAAGTCAGCTTGATAATATTGTCTTAGAAGATGACTTGATTTTTATTTTGTGTGTGTGTCCCTGTGCGTGTGTGTAGTACTGGGGATCAAGCCCAGGGCCTGCCCATTAATCTACATTCCCAGCCCATTTTTCTGTTTTTTGACTTTGAGACAGGCTCTAAGTGCTAAGTTACTAAATTGCCCAGCCTGTGCTTGAACTTGTGATCCTCCTGCCTCAGCCTCCCACACTGCTGGAATTAAGGCCTGTGCCACAATGCCAGCATGAGAAGTATTTTATAATTTCATGTGGAAGTTGAAAACAAAACCCAGAGATGTTTTTAAAAGTAATGTGTTCTAATCTATAAGAATTTGTTATAACCTCTCTACAAAGAAAATAATACCTCATTTAAGTCAAAAGATAACAAATTGGTGAAAATGTTCATAACATGGTTAGCAGATGCTGTATTCCTTAATATACACATGATAAAAATAAATAAGAGAAAGCCCAATAATCTAATGGAAAAATGGACCAAGCATAGGAATAGTTCACAGAGGAGGGAACGCAGTAGTTCTTGAACATACAAAAAGATCACAGCTTCAGTAATAATAAGAGAAATGCAAAAGAAAGCTACAAAAACATCTTTTTTCACCGACGAAGTTAGTAAAAATTTTTAAGTCAAATAACCTACTATCATCATGACGTTCCCACCTGGTTCACGGGAGTGCAAGCCGGTGAAGCTTCCACACATTTGGTCAACTATCAAAATCCCAGCCAGGCCTGGTGACTCAGGCCTGTCATCCCAGCTCTGTGGGAGCCTGAGGCAAGAGGATCACAAGTTCAAGTCCCGAATGGACAACGTAGTGACTTAAGGAGGCCCTGTCTTAAAACCAAAAATAAAAATAGGCTAGGGATGTAGCTCAGTGTGAAGGTTCTGGACTCAACCCCCAGTACTGCAAAATGACAGCAGACGCAACACCCTCCCGCGGTGAAGACCTGGGTGCTGGCCTTGGAGCCACTGGGGTGAGCCTGCTGGAAGTCTCCCGAAGCGGGAGGCGGACGTCCAGAGGCCGTAGTGAAGCCTGGAGCTCTTCCGGAAGAAGCCAACCCTTTCTTTCTCTTTCCATTTTTATTCTGTTCAAGCTACAAGTCCATTGGTTGGTGCCTCCACCTCCAGGGCGGGTCTTTTTCCCTCTGTTGGCTGGCCTGCTTGTCACTGACTAGCGACCCCACCCAGGACTGTGCCTTATTGGCCTAGCGGGCGTTTCTTAGTCCTTCACGTTGACAGGCTCTGATGAGCGGGTCACGGCGAAGACGCTAGCCATCCCCAACCCCCAGGCTTCAGATCTCCCCAAACCTTGCAGAGGAGGCGAGGATCTCAGGACCAGGGCCGCTAGAACAGTGTGACGCTGGGGGTCGAGCCCAGGGCCTTCGGACTGAGCTACACCCCTAGCTTCTTTTTGATTTCACTTCCACCCAGTAATATAGGCGCGCCTTCTCCACCCCCCCCCCACCCCCGCACTCTCTGCGCTTTCCAGCCCACCCCACGCGCACATCATCCCTGTTCCATAGACGGGAAAGCGGAGGTTCTGGAAGAGACGGTAAACCTTGCAGGAGCGGACAGAACCAGGACTCCACCTCGCCCGGAACTTCGGCCCTCAAAGGTATTTTTCTTCTCTTAAAATGCAGAGCTATGTTTTTCATTACATTCAAAAAACAGGAACATGTGTTCACCATAAAAAATTTGAAGTAACAGAATTACACGCGGAAGGGAGTGGCAGAGCTCCCCCAGCCCAGCCCGCTCTGGGCCACGCCCCCCGCACGTGCTTGACTTCGCTTCCTTCCTGGTTTGTCTGTCTGCGTTTGCTACATGTGCACATATGTCGGCTTTGCTCTGTTTTGTTTTCGGTACTGAGGACTCACCAAGGGCCGTGCTCTGAGACAGTCCTGCCAAGTTGCTGAGTCAGGGGAGGCCTCGAACTTGCGATCCTCCAGAGCGCTGGATCCCAGGCCTGAGCCCCGCGGCCTTGCCACACGGATGTCTATTTTTAGGGCTTGTGTTTTCCTGACGTAAAGGGAGCAGCCTCTTCACGCTGATTTGGTGAGAACATTTTCCATGTAACACCCTGGAGATGTTTACCCTCAGTCAGCAAAGCTAATACCCTGCAGGCACCAGTGCTGTCACGGAGGTGGGTGTCCCTTCGGGTCAGTGCTCACGCGAATACTGGTGTTGCCAGGAAAGGTGTGTGTGTGTGTGTGTGGGGGGGGGGGGGGGGGGTTGTTTTGCTTTGTGGCGAATTCTAAAGCTCCCACCCAGCGCCTTCATATCGAGTTCTACCCCCAGCTTACTTGTTCATTTTGGTTTTGAGACAGGGTCTGACTAGGTTGCTGAATTGTCCAGGCTGGACTCACACCCAGGATTCTCCTGCCTCAAGCCTCTTGGAATGCTAAGGATACAGGGATGTGCCACCCAACCTGTAATTCCAGAACTCTGGGAGGCTGAGGCAGAAGATTTGCAAATCCCAGCCCAGCCTAGGCAACCTAGCAACCTAGAGAAAAATCAAAATCAAAATAAAAAAAATCAAGTATTAAAAAATGGGCTGGGGCTGTAGCTCAGTGTGAAGGCCCAAAGTCGAGTCCACAGGACCACAAAAGAAACAAATGATGATGGGACCTCAGGGTCGTTTATAAAGTACGCGCTTAAAGATTTGGAACCTAGGGCTGGAGGAATGGCACAGCGAGTAAAGCGCTTGCCTAGCAAGCAAGCACACAGCCCTGAGTTCGATTCCCCAACACCACATAAGCTGGGCGCATAAGTGGGGTGCACGCCTGTCATCTCAGCACTTGGGAGGCTGAGGCAGGAGGATTGCCACGAGTCCACAGCCAATCTGGGTTACACAGTGAGTTCAGGACCAGCTTGGACTACAGAGCAAGACCCAGTCTCAAAAAAATAAATAAATAAATAAAAGATTTGAAATCTAAAGGGATAAAAGTATAACACAAGCTAAGCAAAGGTAGCTGGACCTGGTCGCAGTAGGTTTGTCCCAGCACCCTAGGAGGACGAGGCAGGTGGATCCCAAGTGCAAGCCCAGCCTGAATTATGAGCCCAGTCTGGGTAACTTAGCAACTGAGGGAGACCTTGTCTCAAAATCAAAAAATTTTAAAAATCTTGGGATTAGTAATGAAAATAGAAATAAATCAATAGCTCAAAAAAAAAAAAAACCCAGGTAAGTAAATGAACACAAGTGCCTTCATCCCCCCCAACCTGGGCGCCCACGGTGGTGACAGGGCACCACCCGTGCAGCCCGGGTCCTGCACCGCTGGCCTGCCTGTGGTCCTTGCAGCTGGGAGGCGGGGCGAGGGTTAGCGACCTCCGGGTGCGGTCCACCCCACCGTCTCTTCCCTCCCTTTCTGGCAAGGGACTTCGGTTTCAACTGAGGCTAATCTGATTACAGCTGAGGTGCTAATAACTTAAATGACCGCCATTAAACAGAGCCAGATACAATCTGCAAGTAAACCTGGACTCCCCAGAGGCCAGCGCTGGAATGTCAGGCATGTGGGTGGGCAGGGGAGGGGCGCCTGGGGGTCCTTTCCCAGGCCTTCCGGGCCTCCCACATCTACCTACTAATCCCTTCAGTTTGCTGGCATAGTCATAGTTTGTACTTTACAACCTGTTTTTTCTCTTCTTTTTTAAAAAAAATTTCAGTGCTGTGGGAGACTGAGGCAGGAGAATCGCCAAATTTGAGCTCAACCTGGAGAACTTAGAGACCTAGTGAGAGCCTGTCTCAAGATCAAAACTAAAGATGGTTTGATGTTGCTCAGTGTGAAGGCCCTGGTCTCCAACCTCAGTACCACACACACACACGCACACGCACGCACACACACACACACGCACACGCACGCACACGTACATGCACACCCTAGCAGTGCAAGTTAATGACTTTTTGAAGTGCTTCTGTGTCAGACACAGTACTCAGCATTTTAGATGTACCACTGTATTTGAAAGGCATTGCGTCCTTTCTCAAGGAGATTCTTAAGACCCGGTGTGCTAAGAACTTTGCTCCGAAGGAAAATTCAAATTGAACTGAAATCCCACTTTAGTTCCCTCCCTCTCTGATCTATACAGTGCTCCCAAAAGTCCGTTAACCTTTTCAGGGGAGACGACGTCTGAGACAGACACGTTGTCCACTGGGTTTAATGCTTGCCTATTTTTTCCTCGCTGAGGTGTTCAGTTTAGTTTAACTTCATATATTATGACAAATGAATGCTAAGCAAATAAATTTTATATTACATTACATATTTCAATGGTTGTTATGGGTATTGTGACCTCTGGGGCACCCTGTGTTTCTCACGGTTAGTGAAGTTTATATAAAGTAACTTTATCACTCCTGGTGACAGTAACGGATGGGACCCTGGCACCTGCCCTTCCTGCCCTCCTCCTCCCTCTCTTCTCCAGCCCCTAAAGCTAAAGTCATCACTCAGCTTGACACTGCCTTGGATGAGGTAGCTCTGGCCCCAAGGTCTGTGGATGGAGGGTTATGTTAAAGACCCTGAGACCAAGCCAGGTGTGGGGACCCATACCTAGGAGGCTGAGGTAGTAAGACTGAAGGTTTGAGGCCAGAGTGGCCACCTGAGCAAGACCTTGTCTCAAAAAAAAGTGAGAGAGAGAGAGAGAGAGAGAGAAGTGAAGACCTCATGTGTAATCTCTGTATACTATCGTTTCCTGTATGTTTTTTTTTTCTTTTTTGCAGTACTGGTGATTGAGCCCAGGGCCTTCACCCTGAGCTACATCCCCACCCTTTTTTACTTTTGATTTTGAGACAGGTCTCAATAAGTTGCTAACTCTCCAGGGCTAGACCTGAATTGGAGATCCCCCTGCCTCAGCCTCCCATGGGATTACAAGCCTGCTCCACCAGGTCAGTGAAGCTTTGATTCTCGAAGCCCCAGAATGTGAATATGGAACAAGTTATGCCCAGGTAGGCTGCTGACCTGAACTCTGTCCTGTGAGACAGTCCAGGCACACTCCTGTCACCTTCGCCCTCACACCCAGCAGGAGACCTCACCACTTTCCCATATGAAGTATGGAGTATGCAGTGGCTGCTGGGCTCAAATTTGGGCTAGTGTTTTCACCTGGAAGCCAAGCCGGGCTCAAGTGACTCTCCCCTGGTTAATCTTAGCGATGTTCAAGAAATGTTTCCCATACATCCTGATTTGCCAATCGACTACTCAAAAGAATTAATAGCACACATACAATAACACGAAAAATGCATTGCAAGGCACTTCCATCCAGGTGGCTCTAATGATCATTTATTTAGTATGTATGTATCATGTTCCAGGCATGTTACATACACTAATGTCAATCCTTGCAACAGTCATGTAAAGAAGAAAATTATGTAGCCACATGGCACAGGTCTGTAATCTCAGCACTCTGGGAGGCTGAGGCAGGAGGATCACAGCGTTGCCCAGCCTGGACAATTTAAGGACTTAGCAAGACCCTGTTTCAAATCTAAAATAAAAATGGCCTGGGGATGGGGCTCAGCGTGAAGGCCCTGGATTCCAGCTTGGGCACTGCATACCTGCGTGGAGAGTCTGGTGGTGGTGGTGGTGGTTGGAGGTTGTGAGAGGAAACACGCAAATCTGTTGATGTCATTATGCGTGTAGAAGATGAGCCCTAACGTGCCACACGGGACCAGTAATTGGAGGAACTCCCTGGGAACAGGGTGCCCCCGCTTGAGCGCCACCCTGAATCTTAGGGCCCCTCAGCGTGTTGCAAAGTGCGTTTTCCTGATTTGTTTAATCAGTAAGGCCTGGCTTGTCATTTCTTTTATCCCCGCGGGTGGTAATAACGACAGGGTGTCCGGACACAGTGTGAGCTTCTGGGGAGCTGTGGACGCCAGCCGGGGTCTGGGGGTTGGCGAGGAGGGTGGCGGGCGCGTCTTCCAGTTGTCTCTCCTCAGCAGCATCGGTCCTGCTGGTCCCCTGCCCCCAGCTGCTGTGTGATGTCAAACACCGCAGAAGAACGGTGGGTGTCCCACGCAGATGGCCACCTTCCTGCTGAGCCGCCTCCTGGCACTACAGAGGGGTTTTTGTAGGTGTGTGGTACTAGGGACTGACCGCAGGACCTTCCTACTGAGCGACATCCCAGACTATTTTGTAGTTGTTCTGACGCAGGGACTTGCTAAGTCCTGCATAGTCCAGGCTGGACTCAAATTTGCAATCCTCCTGCTTCAGCCTCCTGAATGCTGGCACGACAGGCATGTGCCACCAACCTTGGCTTTGCTTTGATTTTGGAACTGGGCCTCACTAATTTGCTAAATTGACCAGCCTAGGTTCAACCTTGCGATCCTCCTGCCTCAGTCTCCCAGAGTGCTAGGATGACAGGCCTGCACCACCGGGTCCAGCTCTACTGTCTTTTCAGTTCGAGTTTGAGCTCGGCGACCTACTTTCCATTTCCTGGTGAGCTTACGTTGATCCCAACACCATCCCAAGTTTGTAAATGTTTAATGAACGAACGGACGTCGGAACAAGTGAGTCAGAGAACATGTGCAGTAGCTATGTGGGCTCTGTAGCAGAAACACGCGTGGTGAGAGACAGCAGAGGAAACCGAGGCTGTTGGCGGCTAAGATCAGCTGCCCAAGGTCACATGGTCAGGAAGGGGCGGGGCCAGATCCAGGTAGCTTTGAAGTGGGTTCGCTGTGTCTCTGGCTCCGCCTCTAAAGCAGGAATGGGGTGGATGGGAGGAGTTCACGCACAGTGGGGACCCTGGTGACAGCACAACACTGCTGCATCCTGCGCAGCGATGCTTCTGCTCACTGGACCTGCCTCACCCACGAGGGAGGAGCTGCTGGGGGCTCCCACCGGCTCACTCTAACGGTCCTGGCCCCTCTGTTCCCTGCAGAAACGTGGGCGCTCAACGTCCGAGTCCTACGAATAGAAGCAGCAGGCAAAATCCTCCCTATAGATCTGCAGATGTAGAATTCAATAGTTAGTGCAGTGTCCCTCTTGAAAGAGCTAGAAGACCTGGGGGTCTCTTAGCTCATGCCTATAATCCCAGCACTCTGGGAGGCTGAGGCAGGAGGATTGCAAATTGGCACCCTGCCTGGTCAGTTTTGCCACTTGATGAGACCCTGTCTTAAAAAACAAAAAAAAAAAAAAACAAAAAAAAAACACTGGCGCTATAGCTCAGCGTGAACGCCCTGGGCTCAATCCTCAGCGCCCCCGCCACACACAACAAGACTTAGGAGGCGCAGACCCTGTGTGACTCAGGACGCCTGAGGCAGTCACCCCTTGGGCCTGGACCCCTTGGAACGTTGTCCTGCACAGTCTGCTGCGACCCGACAGTCAGTCTTTCCACAGCCTTGCAAGGGGTTACAGAATTCTGCTGTACACATTCCTTGAGGAAGGAGGGGGTGGCTTACACAATTTTTTTTTTTAGACAGGGTCTCTCTCTGTAGTCCAAGCTGATCCTGGATCTGGAATGTCCCCCAAAGCCTCGTGTATTTAGATGCTGGGGAGCACCCATGGATTCCATGGTCTGTTGAGAGGCGGGCCTGTCAGGAGGAGTAGGGTACAGGCATGTGGTGGCCGACAGGCGTGCTGTGGATTAGATGACAGGCGTGTGGCCCGGGAGGATACCAACTCCCACTCTGGCTTCCTCTGCAGGCCCTGGCTCCTTCCCCTGGCGATGCTGTGAGCAGCTGTCCTCTGCCAGCCCTTCCTGCCACAGCCAGCCGCCCATGAGTGGAGTGAGACCTCCTGAAACTGAGCTAAAACAACTCTTTCCTCCTCTAAGTCATGGGTCTTGAATAATGTGTCCTAGCAACAGATAAACAAATAGGGCATCCAGTTGTTTTTTTATGGGGTGGCAGGAATGCCAACCCCGGGCTTTGAGCATGCTGAGCGAGCACTCTCACACTGAGATACGGCCCCAGCCACGTGGTCACCTATTCCACAATGCCTGGCTGCAATCCTACTCCACTCCTGACCTTGCAAAGACGCTTTGGTCAGGTTGGCTGGGTGAATCCTGTGAGTCACAGAGGCCTGTTACCATGTGAAAGATGGAGCAGGAAGGTGCAGGTTCATCCGGCGACATCTCCCCTCCAGACCACACAGCCTCTATGGAGCGGAATTGGCGCTCTCACCCAGGTGCCCGAGGAAAGGCCGTGGTGGTCAGGATAGGCTAAGGCCTGCTGCACGAACGAACTGAGGCCGTGGCTTCACAGGGTAGAGCTGTGCTTCCTCCTCACCTGAAAGCCGTGGCACACCTGAACGTGTCTCCTGGGTAAAACGTGGAGTATTGTATAGGCATGCACCTGTGTGGGACTGGTAACCAAGCCCAAGGCCTTTACATTGACCTCCGTCCCCTGACCATTTTTATTTTTTTGAATCTGAGACAGAGTCTTACTAGGTCACTAAAGTACCCAGGTGGCGCTCAAACTTGCAGTCCCCCTGACTCAGCCTCGCCCCTGTGCCCAGCCCTGCGTGGGTTGCTGATTTTATATGATGTGAAGTAGAGAACAACTTTCACCTCTTCCCTATGGATAACCATTCTTTTCAGCTTTGGTTTTGTATCATTCCCCTTACACCCCAGATAGCCATGCCACCCCTAAATATTTCAAAGTTCCATATGCACATGGGTCTGCTTCTGTCCTGATTACCCATGCATCCAGCATTATGGCAGAGAGTACTGATGTCCCCTTTCCTCAGAACCCCAAGGCCTCGGGGGATCGTCCCACAGTCTGAATCCATAGCCTGATCCCTGTCCCATCCAGATCTCTGCACAGAAGGAGTTGCGAAGCCAAAAACCTGGCTCCCCTGGGCTCAGCTCCGCTAGCCTGGCTCGGCCCTCTCTCCCTCTAGCATTAGAGGTTTATGTGGGGACCGGCAGTCCCCGGCCTTTTTGGCACCGGAGACTGCTTGGAAGACAACTTTTCTGTGGATGGGGCTGGCGTCGCCACCTCAGCTCTCCCTCCGATCACTGGGCATGAGATTCTCACAAGGAGCATGCAACCTGGATTGCTCCAATCATACCTCACAGAAGAGTTTGCCCTCCTATGAGAATCTAGTGCCAAGGTGAGGAGGGTAACTAAGTGGTTAGAACACTTGCCTAGCAAGTGCAAAGCCTCAGGTTTGATTCTCCAGCATTACATAAAAATCAGCCAGGAGTGGTGGTAGTGCACGTCTGTAATCCCAGCACTCAGGAGGCTGAGGAAGGAAGATTTCCATGAGTTCAAGGCCAGCTGGGTGGACACAGTGAGTTCAGGACTAGCCTAGAATAGAGAGAGAGATCCTGTCTTCAAAAAGAAGAGAGAATCTACTGCAACCGCTGACCTGACAGGAGGCAGAGCCCAGGTAGTCATGGGAGTGGTGGGGAGCGGCTGTGAACGCAGATGAGGTTTGCACGCTGGCCCGCAGCTTGTCTCCTGTGTGTGGCCTGGCTCCTGAGGCGCCGTGAGTGTGCGGCTCTACCACCCTGAATGGGCTGATCTCCGCTGGGCTTGGAAGCTAAGCAGGTTCGGGCCGGGGTAGCACTTAGATAGGAGGCCTAACAGACCATGCACCAGGCCCCATCCATGGCCAGGGTTGGGGATCCCGGGGTTGGGGATCCTGGTGTGCCCCACCCCGAAGCTCCCCACACCCTTGGAAGCTCTCACAACTCCCAGACATGAGTCCCTGAGTACAGTTTTCCTAAAAGCTAGAGAAAGTTTTTGCAATGGGGGGAAAACCCTCCCACCCCCTGGTGGCTCTGCTTAGCCGGGGCTCCATCCCTCCCAAGCGACAGAAACGCTCCGTTTCAAAGTTTCTCTTGGTTCTTTGTATAGACCACAGCCAGGGCATCTGGGGTTTAGGAGGATTCCTCAACGCCGAATTTAGCCACGCAGATGGCCACAGATCCACAGATCAGGATGCTCTTTGACCTGCCAAAGCGAAGCAGCTGTGGGAGACTCACTGGGTTGCCAGGAGTTCCACAGGGTTGGGGCCCTGAGATTGGGAAGATGGGGACGGGGGACCTTCTAAGGAGGGCCCCTGCCTGGGGGACATGCGGGCCATGCCAGACGGGGAGAGGGCAAAGGCTTCCAGAGAAGGTGGCATCTGACCTTCAGCGCAGTCTTTTTTTCTGCCCAGTGCCACCCACCCAGCCTCTCCCCACCCTTGGGAAAGTCCGCCCGGCACAATGGTCTTGTGTTCCTTATGTTCCGAGGGGAAGGAGGGGGGCTCTGAACTCCAGGCAAGGCGGGGATGAGGCTGAAGGCTCCTGGGTGGGGTGGGCATGGGAAGCTGGGGGGCGGGTTCCATCAGGGCAGCCAGTGGCTGCCTGTCATCCCAACTCTGTGGACGCTGAGGCAGCCGGATCATCCCAAGTCCAGGCACAGCCCAGACAACTCAGGGACTTAGAGAGAACTTGTCTTGTGAAAAACAAAAACGGGCTGAGGATGGAACACTATGTGGAGGCCGCGGTTTGACCCCAGGAATACAACAAACCAAAAGAGTCCTGGAAGGGCGAGAAGCAGAAGCCAACCAGAGCACATGAGAAGCCCAGGCCCCGCGGACGGTGGCGGGCGGGAGGGCAGCTGGGGTCTTGGTCCTTGGGAAGGAAGGCAAAGGTGACAAGCGAAGGCGAGAAGATGTGAATTGATCCAGGGATGCGTGGACAGAGGGGCTGTCCAGGACAGGTGGCCACGGAACGGACAGGACCTCCTTGGGGCAGGCCTGAGGCCTCCCCAGAGGAAGTGCTTTCAAAAGAGGCAGAGCTGGCTCGGTGGACAGCCTCAGAGGCAAGAGGATGGCCCTGTCAGCCCGTGGCGGCCCCTGTGCCCTAAGCAGGGCCTCTCTGAAGCACTTCCAGCCAGGTCCAGAGGATGGCAGAGACCTTCCTCTCTGCCTGCCTTCTGTCCTTCCCTTGGTCACGCAAGGACCCCCAGGGCTTCCCGCGCCTACAGACATCCAATCTGCACTGGGAGGGAAGGTGGAGGATTTGGTTCTCACGTGGCACTGGGAGAATTTCGAGCACTTGCTGCTGGTCCCAAGTACGGGTCCCTCTATCCTCCTCTCTAATTTGTATTCTTTTGTTGTAACTAAACCATCTCACAGTTTCTCCTTCTTGGCCCTGAGGATCAAGCCCAGGGCCTTTTTCACACTGAGCTATCGCCTGAGCTCCTTTACTTTGGATTTGCGACAGTGCTAAGTAACGAAGCTGCCCCGTGGCCGCAAAGCAGCCTGGGGAGCAGATAGGACCCGCGCCAGCGTAGGCGCTGGGGTCAGGGGACCAGTGCCACGGTAAAAAGCCAGCTTCTGCCCTGGGCACCCCGCACCTGACCTGCAGAGACCACGGGACTGTTCTGTGCTTTAATTCTGTATCCGGTGTCGATCGAGATGCACGGAGCCGTCAGCATCACTCCATGCAGCCTGCCGATGGTGGCGAGTCCCTGGAGAGTCAGTATTGGTACAGGACACGCTCGGTTGGCACCTCGGATGAACTCTGGGCACAGGGAACTGAGCAGACAGAGACGTGCCCTCTCAAGAAGGCCTCGCTCCCCAAGCATGATCCGTGGCCGACAGCACCGATGTCCCTGGCCGGGGACATTGCCAGCACCCACCCACGTTGTTCAGAGTGCCCACGAGTTGCCTATGCCAGGGTTGGGGGACTGTGCCCAGGCCTGGCAGGAGTGGGTCTCTGGCCACTTCCAGGCCCGGCCCTCCAGCTGGCCCTCGCCCTCTGTGCCCACTGGCACCATTTGGCAGAGCCCAGCCCCCTGTCCCAGCCCAGCCTGATTCTACAGGCCTGGCTTCAGTTCCCATAGAGCCCCTGACTTTGCTGGGGTCTGGGGCAGGCCGGGTGAGGACAGCTGAGGGCAGATCCTGCCGGCCACACTCCTCTCTGGGTTTCATGGCTGCTGCCTCGAGGCTGCACTCCTCCCACCGCGGCTCCGAGTCTTGGCTGAGGCAGGCAGAGGGCCGCAGCTGGTAATTCTTGGGCTCCCCGAAATACAGCACGACAGTGGCCACATACCCGCCTGACACCTTCTGGACGTCCCCTCGCTCCAGCCTCCCAGCCAGGCCCAGTGGCACAGGCCTGACTCCTCAGCGCTCTGGGAGACTGAGGCAGGGAATGCCGAGTTCGAGCCTAGCCTAGGTCACCGAGCAACTTGGCAAGACCTTGTCTCAAAATCAAACATAAACTGGGCTGGGATGTCTGTCCCGGGCTTGGTCCCAGTATCACATACAACAAAACAAAAGCAGCGCCTTTCGGCCAGCAGGGAGGCCGAGGCCGACGGATGAGGGGTCAGCACTGTGCGGCTGGCAGAGACCACGCGGAGCCTGGCGCTGCCCCACCCCGCTAGGGATGGCCCACAAGACCGGCCTCACCGCCCAGAGCAACCCGCGAGGCCTGTTCAGGGGCTCCGTGGTGGCAGGGACAGGAGTAGCTCTGGATTCTGCCACCGCGTCTGGACCCAGACCCGGCCATCCTCTCTCTCAGGGAGGCAAAGCCCTTGCCAGCCTCTCACACTCTAATTTTCACTCCTGGGAAGATCTGTTCTCCCGTGACTGGGTATGGAAACTCCACAAAGAACCATGTGTCTGGTTCTCGTAGAGGCAATGGGAAGCTTTGAAAACTGAGTCAAGGCCTAGCATGTGGGAGGCCGAGGCAGGAGGATCGCGCGTGTGAGGCCAGCTTGGGAAACTGCCTCTGTCTCAGAACGCACGATGAACATTAAACTACAGCATGGGGCTGCCGTTCCTGGTGGGGCGCTTGCCTCACACACCCAGGCCCTGGGTTCCGTCCCCAGCCACACCGCAAAGGAGGAGGGATAGAGCGGTGGCTGGCACACTCGCCTAGCAAACACAGTGCCTGCATTTGATACCCCAGCACCACGTAAACCAGGTGTCGGGGTGCATACCGATAGTCCCAGCACTCAGGAGGCGGTGTATTCAAAGCCAGCTCGGGCTACACAGTGAGCACATTATTTTTTTTTAAACATTGAAAGTTATAGCTGCCTTGTATATGATACTTGTGTATGTGTACTAGTATATGATACCAGGGTAGAATAGAAATTACAACCCTGACATCCTGATTCAGAAGCATTTAAACTGAAATGCTGGTGCTGGGTGGCCTTGAGCAGTTTTTCAACCTCTCTGTGCCGGGATTCCTCATCCACACCGTGAGAATAAAGGCACCCACTTTATAGGGCTGCTGTGACAATGCCACGACATCTCCTCCGTAAAATTGAGTTAGACTTTTAGTTTTTGATTCTTTTAATTGAATTATTCTTGTATTAGTGCACATCTGCACAACACAATAATAATGATCAGCTTGAAAACCAGTGCCTAGGTACAGCACATCTCAGTCACGTCTACTCACCTGTCCTCTGCCCGTCCCGCCCCTTTCCCTCTCCATAATGTCTAAATTCCCATTTTCTTCTATCTCTCTCTTATTTCGCTCTTTCTTTTTACTCTTGGGTTTTCTCGTATCAGAGAAACTATGCTGCATTTAACCTTCTGCTTCCGTTTCATTTCGCTAAGCACGATGGTCTCGAGATGCCGACATTTTCCTCCAGATGACGCAAATTTACCATTTTGATGGCAGAGTAGTACTCCACTGTGTAAGTACCCCACAGCTTCCTTATCCACTCCTCTGCCGGTGAACATACGTGAAGCCATACTGTCGATGAGACAGGTGCTGTGGTGAGGCCTCACTGCAGTGACAACAGCCATGTGGGAGCCTTGCGTGGTCTTGGGGTCACCACTCACTGGACCGCATGATATCCGCTGGCCTGGATAGCCTTGTGGGAGACAATGACAGCTGCCTACCCTCCCTGACACTCCTGCTGCGGTGACAGAAACTGAGGGAGCATGAAGACACAAGGGCACGTGGTCTGTGACTACCGTGAAATGCCTCCACGTGGCGACTGGTTTCCCCTGCTTAGCAAACACTCCTTTTTGTGTGTGTGGTACTGGGGGACTGAGCCCAGGGCCTTGGCACTGAGCTACATCCCCAGCTCATTTTTTTATTGTTGATTATGAGACAGGGTCTTGCTAACTTACTGAGTTACCCGGGCTGGACCTGAATTTGTGGTCCTCCTGCCTCGGCCTTCCGGAGCACTGGGACGACAGGCCTGTGCTGCCACGCCTGGCTGGGGTGATTCTGTTATCACCTTCTCTGCTTTTATATTTGTATTTGAAGGTTTGCCACAAGAAAAGGAGAAAAATGTGAGCTGAATCCGAATGGGAGCACCGGTAGAGAGTGCTAACTGTGACAGTTCGGAACCTTGGGACCGGAGAACACTGGGCCCCGAGGAGCCCGCAGCCACGGCCTGGTGCTGTGGCCTGGGACTGCACCCAGTCCACAGCAGCGTCACCTCAAAGCGAGGAGACTCAAACATCTTGCCAGCCTTACTGGGATAAAAGATTTAAGGGTCTGAGCCAGGTCTGGTGGCCAGTTCTGGGAGGCTGAGCACAGGAGGATCGAAAGTTTGGGCCCAGCCTGGGCAATTTTGTCAATGACCTGTCTCAAATAATAAACATAAGCTAGGGATGCAGCTCAGTCTGAAGGCCCAGGGCTCAGTCCTCCGTAGCACACATGGAAGAGGAAACCTTTCTGCTCTGCAAGTTGATCGCCTTGGGCATCTCCTGGCAGTCGCGGGAAGCTGGCTAACCTGTACAAGGTCCATGGTTTCTACCCGCCAAGTGCCTGGTCTGGGCCTCAGTGCTCCAGGGACGCTGAGAAATAAGGCCAGGCCTGGACTCGGGGCACGTCCGTATCCAGGCCCATGAACAGGACAGGGTGTCCTATGTGTGTGGGAGGTGCCTGTGGGGGAGGGGGGTCCCAAGGAGGAGCCTGGGACCCCAGGCCCCAACAACGGGCAGGCTCCAGAAGGCCGGAGCCCTGACAACAAAGAGGTCGGCTTCAGGGTGGCCCGGCTTATCCCTGGGGAGCCCCTTGCAGTCACCTCCCCAGGCTGGGACATCATGCCCTGTCAAAAATGTGTCCTTTCTGCCCAGATGGAAGCGGCTGTTCCTGCTCAGCTTTGGGCCACTGCTGCCTGCACCCCTCTGCGCAAGACGGGCCTGTCCCCCACAGCTTCCTCCTCCCCACTGGCCACCCAGCAGACTCGGCGAGTGCCCTGCCTGGGGCTGGTGCTGACCCAGGTGTGGGGTCTGAGGCTGCCCCCTTCCCCTGTCTTTCTGTTCTCAGTGCCCCAGAGGCCACGGCCTCTCTGCAGATTTGCAATGAGAAAACACCACCCAGGCCAGCAGGTAGCACAGGCCTGTTATCCCGGCACCCTAGGAGGCTGAGGCAGGTGGATCTGCAGATCTAGCCCGGCCTGGGCAACTTAGCGACTGAGGGAAATGCTGTCTCAAAATCAACTGTTTAAAAAAAGAAAGAAAGACCAGGATGCAGCTCAGTGCAAAAGCCTTGGATTCAATCACTTATACCACAACGCAAATAAAGAAAATAAATTGTGGCCACTGGATTTCCCAGGGTGCAGAGCAGGGCATTCTGCTCCCGGGGGCAGTCAGGGCCAGCTATGTCCCTTCGGGCTGTGGCGGGTTGGGGGTCAGAAGGATGGGCGAGGTCTGCGCGTTTCCTCTGCCGGTGGCCCGTGCCCCGGTTCGTGTCCCCTCTGCCTCCTCTCTCCCCATTCACCTTATGTGATGGCCACCGCCCAGCGCCTCCCAGCCTGGGCTGGTCCCCGGCCCGCGATTGGCACCCAGGGACGCCACGGCAGCCCAGGCATCCCAGCTATGTCAGCGTGACCGTCCCGCATGTGCCTGACATCCACGTGGCCCGGAGGCTGGCTGCAGCCAGAGTTTATTTGGAACGACCCTATGACCGTGGTGACTGCTGGTTATCTGTTTTGGGGTCAGGCCATTAAAGCGGCATCTGATGTTTTTCTGGGAGCCAGCGAGGTCAGGCCTGCGTGTCATGGGTGGGCACTAGCCTGGCTTCAGGAGCCCGCACTCACGCTCTGCTGAAACTCAGCTTCGCAGGTCTGTCCCGCGGGTGGAGCTGTTTTATGTGGGTTCAGAGCGGAAACCATCCCTAAAGGGAAATGCAGAGGCTGCCAGGTAACAGAGGCAGGGCACCCGGGGCAGCCGCATCCTGTGAAGAGTGGGACCCCCCCCCCCACACACACACACACGCACTGGCGGACACGTGTCCCTCCTTCCCTTCCCTTCTTTGGTACAGGGCATGGAACTGAGCCCAGCGCCTGCACACTAAGCTACATCCTCAGCTCATTTAAAAAAATTTTTGTCACTGGGTTCAAACTAACTTTCAATCCTCCTGCCTCAGCCTCCCAGAGGGCTGGGTGCCGGGTCTGTGTCACCGGGCTCAGGGGGAAACTCCTGGTCCTCTGCACGAATTTTATACTTTTCTGATTCCAGGATTCATCCCTTTCCTCCCAGAGCCCTGCTTTCTCCCTCCCTTGCCCATTTCCATCCAATCCCGTGTGCCCATAGAACCCAACCAGATAGCTGATGCTGCAGGGTGGGGATCCACAGGGTGGTGACAGCTTCCTGTCCTTGTGCCTCTGACTTGTGTGCACCTCCTCCATGCCATCTTCCTGATCATTCCCTCACTCAGCCCATCAGGCTCCTGCTTCCTGTACTCCCAGGACAGTGGCTGACCCCTAACTCGCTTGATGTCAAAGTCACAGCCGTGCCCGTGTCTCTGCCCACGTGCGGTGGAAGGGCCCTAAAGAAAGGGACCACAACACGTCCTTCTTCCCCTGGACCACTTCACAAACAGAAGCAGGACCTTGAAATCTCGCTCCTCTTGTGGGCACCCAAATGCACAAAAAACTAACCACCATCACACCCGGCGGGACATTATGTACAGAAACAGAATTAGCGAGGGAAGACACCAAGTGCCGTGAATTCTAGGACAGACCCTTATGACTGGAAAGGAGTGCTGGGAGTGTGGCATGCCCTCGTAATCCCGTCCCTCTGGGAGGCCGAAGCAGGAGGATTGCCAGCTCAAGCCCAGCCGGGGCAATGTAGCCAGCTGGGGAGACCTGCCTCAAAATCAAAACTAACCCAGGCCTGGTGGGGCATGCTTGTCACCCCAGCATCCCGAGGCGGAGGCAGAAGGACTGCCTAGTTGGTGTAACATCTGTGCTGCCCAGGCAGCTTATTCTAACCAGATGCCCCCAATGCCCTGCCCAGGCGTCCCTTCCCATTTCTCTGTGTGTCTCGCCATTTTTAAAATTGGACACTGGACATTTAAGCTGCAGAAGGTGGCAACTCTGGAAATCACAGCCCCGTCATCGCCTTCACCACATTCATCGTTGCTGTTGGCTTAGCGACTTTCCCTGACCTGGTCTATATAGTCTGCGTTCTTTTCTTCCTCCCTCCCTCCCTCCCATCTTCTCTCTCTCTCTCTCTCTCTCTCTCTCTCTCTCTCTCTCCTCTTTCTGGTACTGTGGATAGAGCCTTTCACATTGACCTACATCCCCAGCCCGTTTTTTTTAAGTTTTAAGATAGAATCTAAGCCACCAAATTGCCCAAGTGGGATGCAAACTTGTGATCCTGCTGCCTCAGCCTTCCAGAGTGCTGGGATGACAGCTAGTGAGCGGGTGACCGTGGAGACGGTGAACAGGTGGTGGACACGCCGCAGAGCAGGGCTTCCTGAGCTGACTGCTTCACCGGTGCCCAGTTCTTCCAGAATCCAGGCGTTGTCTGAGCGACAAGGCAATTTAACTTAACAATATTGACAAACCCCTGTGGCTTGATTTCAGCACTTACTCTGTGTCTGAGTCGCTGTCCCCTTGCTGCGACATGACACGATGCCCACCCTGTATGGCCCTCAGGCTTACCTCGGCTCACAGTTTCAGGAGGGCTCTCAGTCCATTCACAGCTGACCGACAATGGCCGAAGCACATGGCGGAGATGTAGCCGAACGTTCACAGCACCTTGACAGGAGTGGGGAAGGGATTGTAATTTTTTTTTTCCAGACAGGGTCTCGCTCTGCAGCCCAGGCTGGTTCTGAACTCACTGTGGAGCCCAGGCTGGCCTTGGACTCAGGTAATCCTTCTGCCTCAGCCTCTCAAGTGCTGGGATTACGAGTGTGCACCACCACACCCGGCTTATGTAGTGCTGGGGAATCGAACTCAGGTACTTAGCACTTGACGTAGTGCTTGCTAGGCAAGTACTTTAACCACTGAGCCATTCCTCCAGCCTCCCCAAGGGACTGTAAAGTAGTCGTGATATGTATGTGCACAAAATTCTCAAGATCCATGGAACCATTGTATATTACATATATATATATATACTAATAAATATTAGAGAAAAAACCATTGTGACAGGAAGGAGAGAAGAAGAAGCCAGGGAAGAATACGCCCCTGTCATGTCCCCCCAACCCGGCATGGGACCCCGCCCCCTGACATGGCCCCACCCCCAGCAGCACCCGAAATCAACAATGGATGAATCCACTTGATCGACTTTTTTCCCTTCACCTTACTTTTATTTTTTTCCCATTTTATCGATACGTACATATGTGATACACAATGTTTACATTGAACTCGAGTATTTTGTGCACGTGTATACCATGTCAGAATTACAACCCTTCCCCTCTCCCTTTTGACCCTCTCTCACCCTCCACCTGACCTCCTGAACCCCCACAGCCCATCGCCTTCCACACAGAGGAGGAGTTGAGGGGACCTCCAGATCCAGACCACAGCACGCTAGGCCAAGGCAGGGCACTGACCATGAGCTGGCTCCTGACCACTGCTCTGCCTTGTGGCTCTGGTTCCACACTTCATAGTTAAGGAAATCAAGGCTGGAGGCTTCATAACCTCTAGTGACCTACCATATGTTCTTCCTGGGGTTCCTAAACCCCTTTGACACTAGGAATCGGGTTAGTAGAAGACAATTTCCCCATGGACTGGGACAGAAGGAGCCAGACACTAGCTTGACATCGGATCCTCAGGCATTGGACCCTCACAAGGAGTGTGCAGCCTAGATCCTGTGAGTGTGAGGCTCACAGCAGGGTTCATCATCCTAGGAGAATCTAGCGCCCTTGCTGATCTGACAGGAGGTGGACCTCAGGCGGTCATATGAGTGATGGGTAGCAGCTGTAAATACAGGCAAAACTTTGCATGGAGGCCTGCCAAGCACCTCCTGCAGTGTGGCTTGTTTGTTCACAGCCTGAGTATCAGCCCATGGGAGTTGGGGACCCCTGCATTTATCTGATCACTGAGGACCCCACGTCAGGCCATCTTGCATTCGAAGCTTATTATATGCATAGACATCTCTTTTCTTCTAATGTTTTATCAAACACTTGATCTATCCCTTGGGTCACCACACACAGATAAAACTAGAGCACCTGGTGTTGGCTGAATTCACCCAACCTACCGGTGAAAGAACAAAGGGCTATTTTGGGTCCCAGCCATGAACCCACCCTCTAGAAGGTGGGGAGACATTTTCTCCCTCCCGTCTACATCCAAGTCCCCTGCATTAGTACAGCACACTTCTCCAGGAACCCGGGGTCTGTGCAGACAACGATGGCACACCACGACCCGACTGCGTTTGCTGTAGTTACCTGATGGCCGCAGTTTGTGCAGTGGCCACCCACTCAGGAATTGACAGTATTTACTGGCCATTTGAACGTCTTCCTCCGAGAGCGGCCTATTCATTTCTGTTGCTTATGTTTTAAAGCAGGTCTTTGAATCTGAGGGGTCTGTTTTCCTTCAGTTCCCTGTATATTCTGGTTATGAGCCTCCTACCTGGGGTATAAGTGGAGAAGATTATTTTCCATCCTGTTGGTTCTCTCTGCACTCTGTCGATGAATTCCTTTGCTGTGCAGAGACTGTTTAATTTGATATAATCCCATTTATTGATCCTTAGCCATTATAGAAATGCAAATCAAAACATCGCTAAGATATCATCTAACCCTGGAGAGAATGGCGCACACGCAAACACAAATAATGCTGGCGAGGCTGTGGGGAAAGGAGCCCTGCTGCGCTGCTATTGGGAGTGTAACCTGGCACACCCTCCGTGGAGGGCAGTGCAGAGATTCCTCAGAAATCTGAACACCATCATTCCATTCGACCCGGCTATCCCTCTCTTTGGAATCTTCCCAAAAGAGTTACAAGCATCACACAGCAGAGACGCACGCGTGCCCATGTCCACAGCAGCACACTAGCAGAAGCCAACGTGTGGAAGACACAGAAATGCCCACCGGTGGGCCAGCGGGTACAGACGCTGCGGTACATGTACATGGCAGAGTACTGGCTGTCCACAAGGACAGGTAGTTAGTTCTGCAGCTGCTGTCAGTAAAGGGATGCAGCTTGGGACCCCCATGCTCAGCGACGTGAGCAGAAGGTTAAATATCGAATGGCTTCTCTAGTAGGGGAAACCCAGATCACAGTCATTTCATGGGGGACAGTGGGAGTTTGGAGGAGAGGGACAGTGTGGGAGGGTCAGAAAAGGAGAGGGAAAGGGCTCCTAGCTTACATACATATTAATAAAATGGGGGAAAAAGGAATGTATAGCAAGCTTGGTGTGGTGGTACAGGCCTGTAATTCCAGTTCTCTAGGAGGCTGAGGCAGGAGGATCACAAGTTTTAACCCAGCCTAGACCACTTAGCAAGACCTTGTCTCAAAAGGAAAAATGAAGAGGGCTGGGAACCCAGCTCAGTGCATAGGCCCGGGGGTCAATTTCCAGTGTGCTGCCCAGAAAAGACAGGAGGAAGAGGTGGATGAATGGGAGAGAAGAAGAAAGAGAGGAGGGGGCTGGGGGAATGGCCCAGCGGTTAAAGCGCTTGAGCAAGCGCTAAGCCAAGTGCTAAGTACCCAAGTTCAATTCCCCAGCACCATATAAGCTGGGCGTGGTGGCGCACACCTGTAATCCCAGCACTCGGGAGGCTGAGACAGGAGGATTGCAGTGAGTTCAAGGCCAGCCTGATCTCTGAAGTGAATTTAGGACTAGCCTGGACCACAGAGCGAGACCCTGTCTCAAAAAAGAGAGAGAGAGAGAGAGAGAGAGAGAAGGAGAAGAGAGGCAGTGGAGGAGAGGAGGGAAGAAGAGAGAAAGGAAGGAGGAGCTCTGACTTTTTAAGGCGGGTATGGGCCAAGTAGCCAGGATCCAGAGGAGGGAGCCTGTGGCAGGGGGTATGACCACCTGGCGGGGGACAGTCAGGGTGGTTCAGGCCAGGGAGAGAAAACAAAGGCATGAGGCTGAGGTGCAGCTCAGTGGTCGGAGTGCTGGCCTAGCAAGCACGAGGCCCTCTTTCCATTCCCCAGCCCCACATAAGATGGGCATGGTGACCCAGGATTATAATCCCAGCACTTGGGAGGCTGAGGCAGGAGGATTGTTGTGAGTTCAAGGCCAGCCCGGGCTACAAAGTGAGTTCAGGGCCAGCCTACACTGGAATATAGATTAAGATCCTGTCCAAAAAAATAAATAAATGAATAAAAATAAAAAGGGGGGTGACACCAACACACGAACAACACTTGTCAGTACTTCTATTTTTAGGGGGTGTGCTGGAGATTGAGCCCAAGGACTTCACATAGAGTTATAGCCCTGGCAAATTTTTTAGTTTTGATTTTGAGACAAGGTCTCAGTAAGTTGTTGGGGTGCCCAGGCTGGGGTAGAATTTGTGATCCTCCTGTCTCAGCCTCCTGAAGTGTTGGGATGACAGGCTGTGCCACCTGGCCCGGCTGGTCAGTAAAAATGAGGAGTCGTCCTGCTTGATCTTGTCACATAGCCAAGAGACAGCATTTGTGGACAAAAACTTCCAGGAAGCAGGACGTTTGAAATACCGGCACTGTGTCCCCTACTCGGCTTAGGGTTTGAATATCACTTGCTCTTGGGAGTCAGTAGACATTGGGTTCTTTTGCAGGATGAGAGCTGCCCATTGTAGAAACAGCTAAGCAGAGAGATTACTAAAATCCGAGAGTGAATTCTAGCTGAGCTCCCCAGGACACACGGGTACAGGGCCTGGAACACCTATAGAGTTTCTTAATACCCACAAAATTCTTGATGTTATCGGAGTCTTGACTCAAGATATGCAGTGCTACGGACTGGGTGTGATCTGGGGTTTCCCCAAGGGTGGGTCCATTGCAATAGAAGCTCCAGTCCCTAGGGTGCCGCTTTCGGGAGGTGGGGAAACTTTTTGGAGGTGGAGCTTAGAAGGAGGTTGTTTGGTCATGGGGCAAATCCTGAGAAGGGATTGTGGGTACTCAGGAGCCTGAGGCAGGAGTATTGTAGTGTGTTCAGGCCAGCATGGGCTACATAGTTCAGGACTAGACTGGACTATAAAACAAGACCCCTTTCAGAAAAAAAAGGGAGGGGGGAGATTATGGGATTCTTTCTCTTTTCTACCATGGTGTGCAACGAACATCAGAGGCAAAACCAGCAGGATTACTTCACCTTGGACTTTGAATCTCCAAAACTGTGAACTAAATAACCCTTTGTCTTTACAAAGTTAGCTGCTTCAGGTATTTAGTTGTAGGGGTGGAAAAGTCACTAATACACACAACTTGTGGCCAGGCAGGGCCAAGAACACAGCTCTTCTTTGCCCTGTGCCCAGTTCTCACTCCACTATACCACAAATTTTTAGAAATTATATAGGATAATAGCCTGCATAATTATTTATAAACTATTTCACAAATAATTATTTGCTCATTATGACAAGTTTCTCAGCAGTCACACTTTAAAAATATGCACAAGCACATAGTTTTGTGCCAGGTGTGGTGATACACACCTGTAATCCCAGGAGTCTGGGAGGCTGAGGCAGGAGGATTCACAATTTAAACCCAGCCTGGGCACTTAGTGATTTAGAATGTATTGCAAAATTTAAAAAAAATTTTAAGGGCTAAGTGATGGCCAGACGTTGTGGTGCATGCCTGTAATCCCAGCACCCAGAGGCTGAAGCAGGAGGATTGCTGTGTGTTCAAGGCCACATAGGGCTACATAGTGAGCTCAAGCCTGGACTATAGAACAAGATTCTGCCTCAAAACAGACAAATAAACAAAAAAACACACAAAATCCCACCAACAAAAAAGGCTAATTCAGTTTGAAGGTCCTGGGTTCAATTCCCTGTGCCAAAAACAAACAAAACCAAAATCCCCAAGCATATAATTTTGCAAAGCAAAGAATACAAGTGTCTTAGCGGATTCACTGGAGTTCACAGCGTCCCTGTGAATTAAAGTTCCCACACGCTCCGAGCAATGAAAGTAGATGACGACCGGGGACCCAGCAGGTTCTCTGCCTGCTCATCCCTTGATATTAGTTGCCAGAAAGCGGGAAGGGGGGTTCTGTGTGAGGACTGCCACCTGAGAAATCCGCTCCATTCCTCTTCAATCAAAAGAAGGCCTAATGTCCCGGAGTTCTGCACTATCTCAGAATGAGCTTCCATTAAAGAGGCTCACGAGGGCCAGAAAACTCACTTCATCGCTCATAGGGAAGTCAGTGAGTTCTTGGGCACTGCAAGCCAGACGGTGAGGGACTGGGTGGGGGCTCCGTTCTGGTGGTCGGAATGAACACTGTTGTTCCAATCCACATCCTGGGATTCTGTTACCCACCGTGGAGCCATGGTATAGGCCCTACAGTCTTGGGTCTCTATATTTTTTAAGCTGGCATTCTATTCTGTTGGTTTTGGGACAAGGAAAGAGCGTTTTCCATTGGCTGGCAATGAATAACCCCTCTGTGAGGAACCAAACCTACAGAGTTCCAGAGCTGGGCATGGTGGCACAGCTCTCTTGAAGGCTGAGGCAGGAGGATTGCAGCTCAAACCCTTTGAACCCAGCCTAGGCAACTTGGTGAGATCTTGTCTCAAAATAATAGTAATAATAATAATAAAGGGGGGTTCTGGGTCAAGAAGGCAGCCAAGTAACAGAGTTGCACAATGTCTCCTCACCAAGCCACTTAAAAGGTCAAGAATTTAGTCATAAAATGTGTGTTCAGGGTAGCCAGGACAGAAAGGAGCACCTCAACAACTGAAAGGAGGCCAGTGGAAGGTCAGAAATCACAAAGGAGCATCAAAAGCAGAGAGAAAAAATCCCAGCAGCCTAGTAAGTCGCCGCAGCTGGCTGCAAAAGGCTGGAGCTGCAGGCAGCTGCGGGTGGGGGAAAGCTTGCGTGGGCCTGGAACATCTGACAGTGCTGGGAGAGGACGGAGCACCCCAGCAACGGACAGGAGGTTGCGTGTGGGTCAGAAATCCTGAAGTCATATCGGAAGAGGAGGAAAGAAGCAGCCTACTCGGTGCAGCCCTGAGCTGCCAGCATCCACAGATCACAAACAGAGAAAGTCTGGAGCCAGAACCTCAGCCTGAGGTCAGCACAGATCCGGAGAAGTGGGAATTGTTGGCAGCTGGCAGCCCCAGCCTCCAAAACACCAACCTGCAGGTAGAGTGTACTACACACAGAGCCTGCGTTACCCCTAGAAAAGGCTTCGGATCCCATATCAGAAACAGGACTCAGCAGCCTTCACAGGCAGTGACATCAGCAGGAGCCATTAAAAAAAATCCAGAGATTGAACCCGTTAGAGTAAAAGAAAGCACAGAAGAGCACATCAGGGCTTTGGAGGTCACCCTTAAACAGTGCCTAGGAAGAAACTGGCACAAGAGGCAGAGAGAGAAGAAAAGAGAGGAAAAAGGCTGCTGATCCCCTGAATGGCTCAGGGGCAGCTCTGCTCCTAGGGTGGAGAGCCCCATCCTGGGGGAGGGGAGCCAGGACAGGCAGGAGAGCTTTGCTGAGTGGACCAGGGGGAATAAGACACCTCACAGGCCACTGGACTCTCAAGTCCCCATCACCGACTATTCCCAGCACAGAACTAAGAATTGTGGCTCCCCACCACACACGGTCATAGCTGTTCAAAGAAACCTCTCAGTTACGCCTCTAAAGTGAAGTCCCTCAACACCAGAAACATGGGAAGAAGACAGAGCAACAGGGCACCCACAGAGATGACTGAGACCCCGGAAACTAATGGCATGGGCCCTGAAATAGTGGACCTCATAGGAAAGGAAGTCAAAAAGCAAATAAGTAAGTCAATCAACCAGTTCAAACAAGATATTCTCAAAGAAATGCAGGTATTGATCAGCAGACTTAAAGAGGATCTTACTATGCAAATAATGGTCCTAGTGGAAACAAAGCTCACTGAGCATATTGAAGCCACAAATAAAAAGTTGGCTGAGGTAAATAAAGAAATACAAGATATGAAGGAACATTCTAACAGAGAAGTGGAAAATCCGAAAAGAAATCTAGATGAAATTGAAGACATGAAAATTATATGTAACAACTGGGAAAGATGACTCAGATATTGTGAGGAAAGAATTTCAGACCTTGCAGACAAGACTGAGGAAACAAATGATATAATTCAGCATGACCTCAAAGTTAGAAATGAGCAAAGTAGCTGTATACAACAGCTGATGGATGATTCAAAGAGAACTAATCTCAGAATTATGGGTGTGGGAGAGAGAGCAGAAGATAGCACCGAAGGTGTAAAGAATTTATTTACAGTAATAGTGCAAGAAAATTTCCCTAACCTAGGAAAAGAAACTAACTTCCAGATATAAGAAACTTATAGAACACCAAATAATCTCAACCAGCAGTGAGACTCATCACATGTCATAATCAAAGGCTCAGAAATACAACACAAAAAGAGAATATTAAAAGAAGCAAAAGAAAAACAGACATTATTCTTCCAAGGCAAACCCATTCAAATTACTGCAAAGGCAAATTTCTCAAAGCAAACCTTAAAGGGTAGGAGAGCCTGGAGCTGGATCTTTCAAGCTTTAAAAGACAGCAAGTATCAACCCAGGTTGTTATATCCAGCAAAATTATCCCTGAAAAGTGAAGGAGAAGAAAAAATTTTTCATGACCAAGAATCCCTTAAGAAATTTGCAACAACCACCCCAGCACTGCAGATATTTCTTGGAGGAATCTTTGAGAGAAGCAGAGAAGCAAACAGCACTGAAATAAACCTGGAGGAAAGGAAACATCTAATCAAAATGGGCGATTGGGATGAAATCTTTAAAAATATGCATGTGTGAAATTAGGGATGAATAGATAGGTAAAAGGATAAACCAAATCGGGCAAAATGTTAATAATTAGTGAAATGTCAGTAAACAATGTATGAAAGTTTAAAAAATCTGAAATAACTAAGCATGCCTCCATTTCTTTAACTGTAGTATACTTATGCGATACCTATTTAAGTCCATTTAATGTAGCAATGTGATATAGTTTTACGTTCGTTTATTGTAGCAATTCACTTATTAGGTCTTTCATGTAAGTTTATCCTAAGAAAACTGATTGATGTAAAGATAATCCTGTGAATGTACAAACATGTTCCTTCCAGTACTCAGGTAAGGCATTTGAAATTTAACTTTTCTTCTTCTTTCTCATATTTACTAACCTTTTGAATTACATGCTTGTAATTCTTTTCTTACGCGGACTGGTGGGTGAGGCCAGGTTTAAGAATATCAACAAAGATATAGCAAAATATAGATTAAAAAAAGAACTTTTGGCAAATATCCAAATAAAGGGATCAGCTGGAATCAGAGAAGAGGCATCAAGATTTGACCACTGCGGCCCATTTGAGGAATAGGAAGCTGAGTCAGAGTGGTGACTTCAGTGAAATGATTCAGATGCAGCAGATTAAATATGTTAAGTACTGTATAGTCTCTCTGACTTGGAAAACCCAGAACACAGACATTCTATAGAACTACATGATGTGGTAGCCTGAGTTGGGGGAAAGAAAGGATTGGGTGGGTGTGGGAGGGTCAAAAATGGGAAGGGATTGTAAAGTTGATGGGATATATATGTGCATGAAGTACTCAAATTCATCGTAAACATTATGTATTGCATATGTATATTAATAAAAATAGTGGGAAAAATAATAAAGGGGATGTAGCTCAGTACAAAGGCCCCTGAGCTCAGTCCCTCGTACCACACACACACAAAAAGAATGTTTGCTTAACAGAGGAAATAAATCACAAAATGAAGGCGTTTTGCAGTAATCACAGATCACATGCGTTAATGTCTATGCTTCCTGAGTTTCTGTCACGGTAGCAGGAGGGTAGGCAGGAGTCATTGTCTCCAAAAAAGGATGCCCAGGCCAGCGGATGTCATGAGCTTCATGAGCGGTGACCCCAAGCCCATCCAAGGCGGCTACGATCCACTTCTTTGGCCTGCCTGCTCACCTTACAGAACTTTCAATGAGTGTCTACTATACACCATGAATTCCTTTACCAGGGAGCGAGGACTTGATTTTAATCAAACAGATAACGATAACTTGCAGCAGCCAGAGCCTACTTTGCACAGAAACCTCTCCATATTAAAACCACTTAAATTCTACCTTAGAAATTGGAACCCCATCCCTGAAGTGCCTCAAAATAGCTGGAAAGAAACCTGTGATGCGATCGGCTCAGCCCCCAGCATGACCCACCTTGGCGAACACTATCTAAACTTTCCATGGCGGCTTCCCGGAACACATGAGGCAAGTACTGTGATTGGCCAAAATGGCATGAGGTCCCGCAAGCCATTCTCTCAGCTCTAGGAAAGACTCCATCTGATTGGTGGGAGGGAACTGAATGGAACAGACAGTGCCAGGCAAAGGTTTAAGCCTTCCACTTCTGGAGGGTAGGGACAGCGTTCATCTTGCGTGGAGCAGATTTCAGGAGTGTTCTAGAGCACGTTTGCCTCGCCCACTTGCTCCATGACCTAAAACTGCTGGCAGTTACACCATGGAGTAATTTGGTGAAACTTTCTTGGCCAAAAGCAAGTCAGTTTTGAGCCTTATTCAGTGTTCTACTGAGGAAAATTTTTAATTAAATGTGCTATTTTATTTTTTTAAAGCAGACAACTGCATATTCCAGAGGAAATATGGGGTGAGAACACCTTCTCACTCAGTTTTCAGTCTCTTGGAATCACACAACTGATGCCACATCTTGCTACTTTGTAAGAAATTTTTACTCAGTTAGATGATTTCAGTGAGGTGCTCACACAAAAAGACCTGCATAGACCTAATTTTTTTTTTAAATTGAGACAGGGTCTCACTCTGTAGCCCAGGCTGGTCCGAAACAATGCAGCCCAGGCTGGCCTTGAACTCACGGCAATCCTGCCTCAGCCTCCGAAGTGCTAGAATGACAAGGGTGCACCACCAAGCTCAGCTCAGACCTAATTCTAGCTCTCACAAATGTATGTAGGATGGCTCAAGATCCTGAAATAACTGATGTAAGACATGTCATGTAAAACTTATATAAATCACCACAGGACATTTGCTTTAGAAGTTTGGGTCTTGGGTTTGCATTTGCCCCAGGCAGGGATTGGTTGCTTTCAAGAATCATGGAGCACTTTGGGAGAATGAGGCAGGAGGATCACAAGTTCAAGCCAGGCCTGGCCTATTTAGCAACTTTGCAAGACTCTGTCTCAATAAACAAGAAAAAAAGAGCTGGGGATGTAGCTCAGAGCCCAGGTCGTGGGTTCCACCCCCAGTACCGTGAAACAAACGAACAAACAATGGAAACATATGTGGGCAAGACCAAGAAAAGGCTCTAGAAATCAGGCAAAGGTGTTTGTTTGGTCCTTTAAAAAAAAAAAAATCCTGGGTGGTTTTTCTCTTCCCTTAGACAACAGGTAGACAAAATTTTAGTGACTCTTTATTTTCAAAACTACAAAACCGAGTGCTTTTCATTTTTGTTCCCCAAACAAAACATTTAACTGTAGAGTGTGCTTTCTTTTGCAAGCAGAAGGCAATTTTCAAAGAGATAAAATGGAAGCTCATGCACACGTTCCTCTTAAGATTGAGGAGAATCATGGTTATCATCATCGCTAAATACGGCTGAAAAGAAACTCATGTCCATTTGTCACAAAGAATGATCTGATTCGGAGCTTACAGGGCATTCATGAAAAGGTGACTGAGACAGCTGGAATAAGAGGTACCTTTGTTTCGTTTTTCCTTTAATTTCGCCTTCCACATACATTTCTTTACTCTGGATTTAAATTCTACACACACACACACACACACACACACACACACACACACACACACGGCACAAACTTGGTGTAGAGGTCATCTTAAAGCAGATGCCTTTATTTAAGGCTGGAAACGAGGCACCCCTTGCAAGAGTCTAACTCCTAACCCACCAGGACTTCCCACCTTTCTGTTCAGTTCTAAATCAGAAAGGACCTCTTTCCCTGGGCGTGTGAAATTTTGACCATTTTACAAAAATTTTGAAAACAACTTATTTCCTATTTTGAACCTCATTTCTTTTTGATGGCACCAAACAAACTAAGTCATTTGGGAACTTTTTTTTTTTTTCCCACAGATGCCTCTGAAATTTGCCACCAGGAAAAGGTTCAAGAAGAAAATGATTTCTCCATTTTCTATGAATAGTTTATTTTCTTTTGAAAACTCGGAGCCTGTGAATCCGGCAGGTTGTGGGATGGGCTTCTACAGTCAGACAGCACACAGCAGTCATCATGGGTAATGGGTGGAGAAGAAAGTGAGGGCTGAACAAATTTATGGGAAATATTTTATACTGCCGCAACTTGCTTGAAGAGGACACACAGCCGAATAAAAGTATGAAACCGGGAGAACATTTCATCACACTAGGAAAGCGGGTATTCACAAAGGGAATGACTATTTGAGTTTGAGCATAAATAAAGTGTTCCAAACACAAACCAAAGTGGTCATCCCTGCAGGCATAAAACAAAACAAAATTCTTGAGGGGGAAAGTTCTGACATTTGAAAAAAAAAATTGTACCTAAAAAGTGCTGAACCTGACCTCCAGGACTGAAAAGTCCAAGGCGAACCTGGAGAAAAATTTAAAGGACTGGTGGTGTCTTTCTGGGTTCTTAAATACACTTCCTGTGGCACCTTCCTCTTTTATCTTTTAATAATTCATTCTATTTTTCTACGAAACATGTGTCTGTCAAATCAGTCAACAACAACAAAAAAAAGCAGGCGATGTTAAACCACTCAGCCTGAGGGGCAACGATGATTACTGAAGTTTTTATTAATTATTACTCCTTGCTTGTTTGCGTGCTCTCTCTCAAGAAACAAAACAAACTTTCTGGTCAGAACAGCAATCTTTAAACGAAAAAGAAAGACTAAATGGAAAGAGAGGGAAAGTGTCAAAATGAAGGAAGAAAATAATGGCTCATAACAAAGTCTCTCTTTTTATTTTTTTCATTTCCCACCTGGCGCAAACTGTAAACTTCCCCTTTACTTTTGAAACAAATAACTCTATCTCGATCCACATTTTCCAAGGAAGCCCCCAGCTTTCTGTATCGGATTCCTCCAACAGCCAGGCTCTTTAAGCCTTAAGGAGGAGGAAAAGAAAAGCAGTTCAAGATACATGTAACACCCCCCCACACACACACACACACATATGTATGTGGTGTGTGTGTGTGTGTGTGTGTGTGTGTGTGTGTGTGTGTGCTTTTTTTCCCCTCAAACAACCCCCTGAAGCTACTTGCAAATTTCAGCAGGACTGAAAATGTGTCAGCGTGGGTTTAGAGAGAAAAAGATACCGGTAAGCCTTCATCCCCCCACCGCCTCCAACTGGAAATTTTAAAAAGATTTTGCATAAAAGCAGTTGATTCACAAGACCGCACGGATGCAGCTTCCAGCTTTGGAGGACGGTCCAGAACGCTCTGCACGCGGAATGGAGCCGCCTGGGTATGGGGAAGGATGTCCCCTTTGCACCTGTGGGTCCCTACTGCCCGGTTTGCAGAACTCCCCCGCCAAGGATATTTATTTCGAGGACGGTCTGCTGTGCGTGCAGCCGAAACTGGGCAAGGTGGCTCCCACGCGTCTAGGGGACACCCTGCTTGTCCTGTAGTCTGAAGCAGCTCGGCCATCTTTCCATAGCGAAGGACTGGGATGGGGGGTGGGGATAGAGGGAAAGGTCTAGCGTGGAAGACTCCTGAGGTGGGGCAGAGAAATCCATGCGCGCGTCTCTCGGTGGAGACAGAACCACACGGCGGGATGGCGATTTGCCACCGCGACATATGATCTGATCTCAGTGTCCAGCGAAACTGGACCGCCCCGCGCAGCAATGAACTGCTCCTGATTTAAAAGTCAAATATAAAGAAATATGCCAGGGTGTCGCGGGGGCGCTGGCCCTTCATCCCGGCACTCAGCCTGGGAGGCTGAGGCAGGATTATCACGCAGTTCGAGTCCAGCCCAGGTAACTTACGTGATTAGCGAAAGCTCATCTCAAAATTTAAATATATATATTAATAGTAATAATGATAATAAATGGGGGATAGGGCTCAATCCTCCGCTCGATGCCCAGTTTTAAGAAAAAATATAACAGAATAAGTAAATAAAAATAAGTACGGGGGGCGGGGGTGGAAGCGGGGGGCCGCGCTCCGCAGGAGGGCACCGCGTTGCCGGAGCAGGGTGGCGCGCAGCGAACCCCCGCCTCCGCGAGCTGGCGACACCCGCGCCCCCGCCGCTTCCTCCGCTCTCCCAGCCCCTTCCCCCACGTGTGGGTGACGTCAAAATTCCGCGAAAAAGCCGCGTGGTGGCTTCCCGAGCGGGGGCGCGACTCCGCCGTCCCGCGGTCCCGGGTGTGGCGCCGCTCCTTGTCCCCCGTGGGCAGCGCCCTGACGGGAAGGCCACTTGTGGGGAGCAAATGCATTTCCACCGCGATTTTCAGGCACGGGAGCCGAGTCGAGACAGGAAGGGGACAGTAAAGGGTTTATATATTTACTTATTTTTGCCCAGGGAGGGGCGCCCGGGGACGACGCGGAGCGACCAGAGGGCGGGCGCCCGGGCCCAGCCTGGCATCCGCCTCCCGGGCGCAGCCTGGTCTGCGCGACGCCCGCGCGCGTCGCCCCTTCTCTCGCGTCGCCCCCCTTTGCTTGGCACTCAGCCCCGCGGATTCCGCGCCACCTCCCACTTCGACGTCTACTTTCCATAACCGTCGAGTTTGGGGCCCGGCGGTCGGACCGGCTTCCCTTCCACGGAGAAGCGCCGTCACGGCCGCACCCCTGCGGAGCTCCACCTGGGTCCCCGCGGCGGGTCCCGAGCGCTCGCGTCCCCGCGGCGTGGGCCGGCCTGCCCAGGTGAGCCCGAGCGGGCGTGTGCCCAGCGTGCCAGCGCCAGGAGCCCCCGCCGGCTGCGCCCTGCGCCGACGCAGGTTTGCGCGCTCCAACCGAAACTGCGGCGCGCAAGGGCTGGGGGCGGGGAGCCGGCCGGCGGGAACGAAAGTCCAACAACGCGCGCGCTCCGCTTATCGCCGACCCGACAAAGGGCAGCGATCCTTTCCTTGAAGCGTGAAGGGGGGAAAAAGAGGGATATAAAGAAAAAAGGCCATCCCTCACCCATGGCAGACACTTGAGTTTTTGCTGTCACCTTAAGTCTATTTTTTTTAAAGTGCACGTTTGTCCGAGATTCACTGTGTCTGTTCCCACGTGCTGGCTGGGTGAAGCGATTCCATTTTATCTTATTTGGTACTTGGGATTAACCCAGAGCCCTTGCACTGAGATACAACCCTGATCCATTATTCCATTGTTTATTTATCTTATGATTTTTTTCTCAGACAGTGTCTCGCCAAGCTGTAAGATTGCCCTAGCTGAGCTCGAACTTGTGATCCTCCTGCCTCAGGCTCCTAAGAGTGCTGGGATCACAAGGCGTGAGACCACACGCCCGGTTTTGGAGTGCTTTTTTTTGCTTTTAAAATAAGACTAAATTAAGTTTTAAACCCCAGATCGGTGTGGGCACCCCAAAGGAAAACTTCCTCTGCAGTTGCAGCCTCCTGGGGCCATCATGTCAAGCCCCCGCCCCCACCTGCACCCTTTCACGCCGGCGCAGCCCACGTGTCGGACCCTGGAGCGCTACCCGGGCGCGGATTCGGTGCAAGAAAGGGGAAGTGCAGGGAGTGTGTGTGGGGGGGGGGGGGGGGGGGCGGCTTGCCACGCGGGAAGCGCCCGCACCCGCAGGGCCACGTGAATGAGGAGGCAGGCGGGGAGGCCTCGGCCTCGGACTGCGACCCTCCCCTTCTCCGGCCACAGCCCCCAACCCGGGAGGGGCGGCCCCTCCCCGTTGGAATTCCTCTGTAAAGCCGGCACGGGGAGGGGGAGGGCCCCGGCTCCCTCCGGGGACTCGAGGACGCGCCACCCAGGCTTTGGGCTGCGGGTGGGCGCGTCCCGCCGACGACCACCCGCCTCTTCCCGGCCCCCACCCCTTGAGGGAGACCCCGAGAGGCTTGGGGCGGTGCCGACGCCACCGTTCCCTCGGACCGCAAGGGCTCCGAGAACTCCGCGTCCTGGCCGGCTGCGTCCTCGCCTGTCGAGTCGTCTCCTTTAAAAACACCTCTCCACCCCCCAATTCCCCCCCCCCCCCCCATCATCTGTCTCCGATCTGCTCCGTGGTGGCCGATGCGGGGGGGGGGGGCGGGTGAGAGTAATTCCTTTACGAGCTCTTAAAATGTTAATGTCTGTGTTCCAAGTGACTCCCAAACCTCCAGCCGGGAAGTCCAGCTCGAGTACAAACCGCCTGGGAATGAGCCCAGTCCCCGCGCCGGCCTGTTTCATTTTGAGTTTGGAGCTAGGGTTTTTCAACGAGGCTTTTTTTTTTTTTTTTCCCGAAAGCTAATGGCTTCCCCAGCAATTAGACCTTTTCCTCGCCCGCCCCCTTTCCTCCCCTTTTTCTTGAACACAGTGGATCGGATCCTAATTCCCTCGGCCATTGATAAGGTCCGAGGCGGCCCGGGCCCCCTCCGCTCCCCTCCTCCCTCCCTCGCTTCCTTTTGATGTCGAAGGGACGCGTCCTTAAAAAAAAAAAAAAAAAGTAATCTGCCCGGTAACAATCAGCGCGCAGTAGCAGGAGCCCCAGAGCTATTGGCTATGCAAATAGAGGGAGGGGAGACGGCGCCCCAAACTCTTACTCACCCTTTTAAAGCGATAGCCCCCCTCCTCTTTTCCACCCACCCCTTCCGCCCCACCCTCGTTTAAAGGAGCCCGACTTTATAGCTGGCACCTCTGCTTGGGTCGCTCCCCGCCTTCCGGGGAGCCCGCTCACCCCGCCCGGGCCCCTTCCCCCCTGTCCGCTGGCTGTCGGTGCCCCTGCCCGGGCCCCCTTTCTCGGCAATCGGCCCCCGGTGTACCCGGAGAGCCCCGACCCACACCGTGCCCCGTGCACGTGCCAGCTGGGGCCAGGGCGCCCAGAGGGGGAGTGGGGCGCTGCGCCCTTGTCCGCGGTCTCTCCCGCTCCGCCCAGCCAAGTGGAATACCCCGAAAGACGGGTGGGTAGCGCCGGAGGAGAGAGGTGAGGAAGTGCCACCGCGTCCCCTGCTTTAAGGAAACAAAACACAAAACACCGGCCTTGACCCAGGATGCGCCCGAGCACAGGTCAGGGCCACCAGCGTCGGCAGCGTCTTCGCTGCAATCTGAAGCAGGGGTTAGGAAGGCAGGCGCGAACTCGGGGTGGGCCAGGACAGGGGGCAGCGGCTGCGGCCTCCGAGGAAAGGAAGGGGTGTGGGGGAGCCCAGCTAGCGCCTCCCTCGGGCCCCCCCCCCCGAGTGTTTCCTAGAAAGCTCTATCAGTTTGGCCACGCAGGGCGCCGACACTTGGGGCGGCTTGTCACCCTTAGACGCAGGGGATGAGGAAGCGGGTTTTTTCTGCGTGGCCAGCCTGCGGGAGGAACCTCCGGTGGCCCAGTGGCGCCCCCAAGAACACGATGGGTATTGCTAGAGGGTCATATTCTGTTCAACCATAGACGCAGCCCCCCCACGCTACCCTTTCCTGCTCCTCTTCCTCTCTACCCACTGGGGGGAGGGGCACGAGGAGACTGGTTCCTTTAATAGGGTTTATGAAAGAAACAGCGTTGAAATGTATCAGGAACACACACTTCGGGGGCATAATCTCTACCTCTGTATGGACAAGGCCGATATATATATATATATATATATATATATATATATATATATATATATATATATATATATATCAACCCCTTCCCTCTTATTTTTTTTTTTCCACTTAACTAAATTGCACTCATTCAAGTCATCCGCCTCCACCCCCGGCTCTGGGATACTTGGGGACAGGAATGTCATTCATAGGATCAATTTGCAAGGGGCCACGCGTTGGAGGGTTGCTTTTTAGCACGGCACACCTAACAGAAGGTGCGACTGTCAGCCATGACCTGGTGTCACAGGCCTGTCACCTCAGCACTCCGGGAGGCTGAGGCAGGAGGATCCCAAGTTCGAGACCAGTCTGGGCAACTTAAGAAACTTAGCCATACCTGTCCCCAAATCAAAAAATAAATAAATAAAAAAAGGGCTGGAGATGTAGCTCTGGGTGAAGGCCCTGGGCTTGATCCCCAGTACTCCCCCAAGTGATTTATTATTATTACTATTATTTAGAATGTGGGATCCCAGAGGGAATCAGTAAGAATCGGTGAGTTTTTCGTGGGTTCCCCCGTCTGGGGCCCCTTGCATGCGGGGCGGGAAGGAGGACGAGCTAGGGAAAGGGGCTGGGGGGCGGGCGGGGGATGGCGTTTGAAGTTCGGTCGGGCCAGCTGCTGTTCTCCGTAATAACAAGGGGAGAGGGAAGGGAGGGAGCGATTGAAAGGAGGAGGGAGGGAAGGGGAGGAGGAACCCCAGAGGGGAGCGAGGCCGAGGGAGGAGACCTAACCGCCCAACCCGCTTGCGTCACGCCCGGGGCCGAGGAGAAGGAGCCGGGGCGAGGAGGCGACTTCGGAGGGAGGACCGGTGCCGGAGGGAGGCAGCCCCCAGGCTCCGCTCGCCCGCCGTCCATCCTTCCCTCTCTTCCCCCGCCCCCCCAAAAAGTACCCGATCTAGCCAAAGGAAGGAGGTAAGGGGAAGCCTCTCCCCTCCCACTCCAGAAAAAAATCCAATTCAAAACTTTCGTAGTCGGGAGGAAGCAGGGGCACGCGGGGCGGCCGGGGGCCATGGAGCTGCTGTGCTGCGAGGTGGACCCGGTCCGCAGAGCCGTGCCGGACCGGAACCTGCTGGACGACCGCGTCCTGCAGAACCTCCTCACGGTGGAGGAGCGCTACCTGCCCCAGTGCTCCTACTTCAAGTGCGTGCAGAAGGACATCCAGCCCTACATGCGCCGGATGGTGGCCACCTGGATGCTTGAGGTATGCGGCGGCGGCGCGCGCCATGTGGGGACCCCCCAACCGCGACACTTCCCCGCACCCGCGGACGCGCACACGCCCCAGCGCGGACCTTCAAGCCCCGATGTGCCAGGCCACCCCGCGCGCCCTTGGGTGGGACGCGTGGCCGCGTTTCTGCTGCCGGTTAGAGTCAGTGTGTGTGTGGGGGGGGGAGCGCGGCTGTGGGGTGGGGGGGGGCGCGAGTCTGTTCTTGGGGAGGAGAGAGAGCAAGGCCGCCCAGAGTCGGGGTCGGGGCGAGGGGCACGGGGGGCGGTGAGGCTGCACAGGGGGACAGGCGTGGGGGGGGGCGCAGCTCGTGCGCCCGCATGTGCCTTCCCACCCCCATCCCGACCTGTCTTCGGCCGAGCCACTTTTCGGGGCTGCCAGGAAGGGATGCAAACGTGGCCATCCGGACTCCCCCATCCCAGGACGGAGTCACCTATCCCCCCACCCTGTAAAAAGCGCGGAGCCGGTTCCCCCAGCCCCAGGTCCCCACGCGGGGTCGCGCCTCTGCGTTGGCACTTGGGGGAAGGGGGGGAGCAGGGAATTCTGGAGGCCCGGAAGTCACGCGGCAGAAACGTGCGTTTCTAGGGGGAACCCCCAGAATCACCGCTCCTGTGCCCCTGTCCCCTGATCTCCGCCGAGCGGGCCGCCAGTGCCCACGTAGGCACAGCCCAGACCTGCCGCGATTTCGCCATGTTGCTTCGCGAACTCCGCTTAGAAGGGCTGCAGCCGGTCGCCCGCTCCCGCACGCCAGTATCCCAGGGCACCCCACTTCTAATCGCCTCCTCTCCCCAGAACTCCCCTCCCCCGCCCCAGGTCAAGAAAGTTACTTACCGTCTGGCCTTGCAGCTTCTGCAGTGGGAAGATCTGGGTGGGGGGCGAAAGGGAGGAGGAGGTGTGTGCTGGAAGATGGAGATCGGGGCACCCCCAGGAGAGAGATCGGGGTCCCCGTGAGCCCGGCTGCCCCCCAGTATGGCCCCGCGAGCCTAGTTCCTGCCCAGAGGGCCTCGGCCCGGAGCGCCTGCCTCGGCTTCCCTCTTTATAACTACCCCCCATCCGAAGTCCGAGGGGCCCAGATGCAGATCTTTCCTGCACCCAGAACCTCCGCTTCTGGAAGCCGGGACTCTCCTTGGGGTTTTCACCCTAAAAGGGCTTTTCTAGGAGCTTCTCTAGATTTTTAATTATTTTTTGAACGCTACCCCCTTCCGCGCGGCGGCTGCGGCGCTCCCTCCCGCCCTCCCACTCGGCCCCATCTCTCCCCACCCACCCCCTAACAGCGGCCCCTGGGTCGCAGGGACCCCTCCGGACATTTTTTCCAATTGTCGGGAACGATAGAGCAGGGCCTGGGGCTCCGGATGAGGCCAAGAACTAGATCCCCGGAGCCTCCAGAATATTTTTATTGATTTTTTGAAAAGATGACGAAATCCGAAAAAGAGCAAGCGAGTTAGCGTGCGCGGAGTGAGTAGCGGGAGCGGCGCCCGGCTCTGCTTGGCGTTGCCTCCGCTCTCGGGACCTTTAATTGGCTGCCCTATGGGGAGCTCCGCGGGAACCCCGAGACACGGGTGGGCCCTGAGGAAGTACCCCGCTTTCCTTCTCCTCCTAGATGGGACAGCACCCCTCCCCTCCCCCTCTCCACCAAATTCATTTCTTTTTGTTCCCTTAGACCCCGCAGCGCACTCTCTCCTTCTGGGACACTGCGCTCACTCTGCCCTTCCCGACCTTTCCCACTCCCCTGCAGGTCTGCGAGGAGCAGAAGTGTGAAGAGGAAGTCTTCCCCTTGGCCATGAATTACCTGGACCGCTTTCTGGCGGGGGTGCCCACCCCCAAGACCCACCTGCAACTCCTGGGGGCAGTGTGCATGTTCCTGGCCTCCAAACTCAAGGACACCATCCCGCTGACGGCTGAGAAGCTGTGCATCTACACGGACAATTCCATCAAGCCCCAGGAGCTGCTGGTAATGGCTTGGGCCCCCGCCCCACCCCCACTTCTGGCTTAACCCTGTGCCTTCTCCCCACCCAGCCATGGAAACTGTCATCCTGGGGACAGATACTTTCTCCTAGTGGGAGATGGCTGTCCTTTTGTGTTCCTACTATGCGCCAGACTGAGAAGGGTGGGAGAGCTTCCCGAATTCCTTTGCAGTGTGTGTGTGTGTGTGTGTGTGTGTGTGTGTGTGTGTGTCAGGGTAGCACAGAGGATTTTAATTAACAATGACTATCTTTAATTTCCAGTTTTCCAAACACTCAGAAAGTAGCCTGAATTCTCATAGTACAGGTTTGCCTGAGAGGCATGTTATGGTGTGTCGCCTGAGGGGGGGACACTGCTGGGGCTGCCATCTTAGCACTTTGGGAAGCTGAGGCAGGAATATCACAAGTGTGAACCCAACCGGGACACAGAGTAAGGGAGCAGTGAGACCCAGTCTTTAAATCAAACTAAAAATAGGCAGGGATGTAGCTTAGAGTGGGTTTAAGTCATTCCCCACTACTACCAAAAAAAGTCTTATTAATGTATCAGTAACCTTGAGATACCAACACACAGTAGCTGATCCCAGAGTATCAGGATGTCAACTCTTGAACAAAGTGGAAATTTGGCCTTTTATTGCGGGAGAGGGAGTTCCTAACTCCAAAGGGCCTGTGGTCTCTCCCTCTCTCAAAGTTGTTGGGGAGTCCTTGGTTTTCATTTTTTTCTGCCAGGGGAACATCCCCCTTCCACCCTGCCCCCAGCAGTGCTTTTGGCCTGGGGCCTGCCAGGCGCACCTTCCTGTGCCCTGGTTAGGAGAGCCCTCTTCTCTCTGCCCTCCTCCCGGCCACTCTGCCTGCCACACACACACACACACACACACACACACACACACACACACACACACACACACACACCCTCCCTCCCTATGTCCCTCTTCCTGGTAAGGGCCTGCAAAGTCCACCGGCTGAGCCTGGCTTCTTGAACCGGCTCTTTGTGAAGCCGCCTTCTTCCTGAGGCTGTGCTGCCATCTAGTGGCGGACACGCGCAAGAGTTGGGGGGGGCGGACCTCGCAGGATGTAGTGGGGGCCAAATGACTTCATTTTTGAACCACTGCCAGATTTCTGCTGCTGCTTCTGGTTTGGTCCAAGAGGCCCAGAAAGGTGCTTTATTCTGGGAGATCTACTTCCCTTAAGTAATGGTGCAAGGCAAAGGGTGTTACTGGAGTTCTTTTATGAGAAGGGAGGGCTGGGATATCAGGCCAGCCTCAGAAGACGCTCCTGTGGAATGCATCCTGGGATTTGCATCCCTACTCTCTGCAAACAAAACAAAACAAAAAAACCCTCCAGCTGGATGTGGTGTTGTGTGCGTGGTCTGTCATGAGTTCAAGGCCACCCTGGGCTCCATAGTGAGTTCAGTACCAACCTGGCCTGCCCTAACAGGCATGGCTGGTCTAGTTCCTTTGAAGACAATTTCCTATACATAGCTCATAAAGGAGAGAAACAAGGCCTGTCGGTAGCTGAGCTGCAAGAAAGGTCCAGAAAAAAACAGTTGTGTTGGCCCTGCACTTGGCCAAGGGATTCTGTGGACCCTGTACGAGCACTCCCACCTGGCCCCAAATTACCTCCTGCAAAATGTTATTGCAAATGACCGCCCAAGCCCGTTTACTCATGATAGCAGAGGCCTGCAAGACGTTTAAGTAGAATGGCTAAGTGTCACTCCCCAAGATTTCTACACAATGCGTCACAGGGAAAGTTCTAACAGGGAAGACAGAAATGACACTTCTTGGCACTGAGTGAAAGCCAGCCGATGGTTGCCAAGGAGTCAGGCTGCGGAAGTTTATTTTGCACTTCACCCAGGATACATGGCTTTTCTATGAGGATTAAAAAGACTGTTGTCAGGCCCTGTGGTACAGCTCTCTGAGAGGCTGAGGCAGGAGCATTCCAAGTTCAGCCTGGGCAATTTAGTAACTTAGCAAGATCCTGTCTCAAAATAAAACATAAAATGAGCCAGGGGCATAACCCAGTGGTTAGAGCACTTGCCTAGTATACACAAGGTTCTGGGTTCAATTCTCCTGCACAACATAAATACTAGCTGAGTATGGCAGTAAACACCTGTAATCCCAGTACTCAGGAGGCTGGGGCAGGAGGATTACTGAGTTCAAGGACAATCTAGGCTACATAGTGAGCTCAGTGGCGGACTACAGAGGGACACCCTGTCTAACTAAATAAAAAGAGCTGGGGCTGAGCTCAGTGCAGAGGCCCTAGGTTCAATTTCTAGCGCTACGGGAAAAAAAAATATCAGGGATAAGAATATATCTAATAAGTGCTACCCACAGGGTCACAACGACCTTGACCATATTGGACTGCAGATCCAGCTTTCTGGGTGGGCAGGAAGCACCGTCTCAGAATTTGGGGAAGGGAGGCAGTGAAGGTAAGGACTTGGCAACAGCTACTGGACCCAGTTTTCACGGGAGCCTGGCATACAACCTGCCTTGCGACAGGATGTAGCCAAGTGGTCCAAGCTGAGCTCAGATCCTCCTGCATCAGCTTCCAAGAGTGCTAGAATTCCCAAGCTTGGCTGTGGAAGTTTTTGTTGTTGCTGTTTAACCCTTGGTCTCTCCCCAGGAGTGGGAGCTGGTAGTGCTGGGCAAGTTGAAGTGGAATCTGGCCGCAGTCACCCCACACGACTTCATCGAGCACATCCTCCGCAAGCTGCCTCAGCAGCGGGACAAGCTGTCGCTCATCCGCAAGCACGCGCAGACCTTCATTGCGCTGTGTGCGACGGGTAAGGGCCTGCGAGGAGGGGTGCGTGGGGGCCGCGGCTTACAGAAGGGCGTCCCCACTCATCCAGGCTTTGGCATGGACTGTCCAGGCCCGAGGTTTTGTCCCTGGGTGGATTGTTCTTTATCAGAGCTGGGGTGCATTCTTTTGCCCTGAGAAATCCCATAAACAGTTTATGGGGACAGGTGTGGTGGTGGTAGTGATGGGGAATTAGTGTCTGTTAAAATACTCTTCACGATGTGGGAAGCATTCTTTGACGATGGTAGGCACTCTCCTAGACACTCTCTGGGGTCCATAAAAAAAAAATGGCTTGGAGATAAGCCCAGGAGGGAGCAATTGCAGGTTAAAGGGGCCCAGGCCCTTGAATCAGCAGCCAGCTCTGCTAAGTGGCAAGGGGGCCAAGGGGAATTCTTTCGCCTCTTGGCTCTTCTCTCTGGGGAGCTGCACCCTGTTGACTTTTAGTAACGTTTACCTCATGGGGTTTGGTGGTACTGGGGATCAAACCCAGGCCCTTCACCTTGAGCTCTATTTCCAGCCAATTCTTTTTTCAGTTTTTGATTTTGAGGCAGGGTCTTGCTAGGTCACTAAGTTGCCCTATTTGGGTTCAAACTTATGATCCTCCTGCCTCAGCCTCCCAGGTTGCTGGGATGACTGGCATGTGCCACGGGGGTCCAGCTAAGGATTCACTTTCTGAGCCCTGGGTTCCAATGCCTGCCTGCTTCCGTCTGCACGTGGCAGCATTTCTGTTGTGGCTGCAGCCTTTTTAAATTTAATGAAATTTTATTTTATTTTTGGTACCGGGGTTCAAGCCCAGGGTCTTAACTCAACTTTCTTATTTTTTTGAGACAGGCCCTCACTAAGCTGCTCCCTTGCCCTGGTTAGTCTTGAATGTGATGATCCTGCTTCAAACTTCCAGAGTGCTGGAGTGGCAGGCAGGTAGCTTTTCACTGTTAAAATCCCCCCCACCTGCTGACTGATGGATACAGAGTTGTTTTGTTGTACAGAGTTCTCCTCTCCTAATGAACTGCAGGCAGGTGGTTTGATGTCTCAGGGAAAGAACTTTGGCTGATGGTATTTTTTTTCTCGGTAGTGGCCAGGGTCAGTCAGAGACCTGGAGCCTTAGAAGGATGGAGGAAGGGGTCAGAAGTTCATATTCTCACAAACCGAAACATTAAACACCTCGTCATCTGGGGAAACCACTTGGGGGGTGGTTCAAACTCGGGGCAGTTGCATCCTAGAGGAGGGGCGTGGGGTGAATGGTTCAGGAGCTTGTTACATGGTGTTCCTGCCCGTGGGCAGCTCACTGTATGGGGTGAAAGGTGTGTGTTTCAGAAGGTCAGCCTTGATACTTGCTGCTGGGTGACCTGGCACAGGCTGCTTACCCTCTCTGAACTTGTCTAAAACTGTTACACATCATTTTCTGACCCTTGCAGAGTGGTTAGGAAAATTGAAAACAAAGAAATGAACATTCAGGGAGTGCTTTGTAAACCAGGGGATGCACAGGTCAGACCAGGCATCGATCAGGACAAGGTCACCAGCCCTGATTTTCTTTTCTTCTTCTTCTCCTGGTGCTGAGGACTCATCCCAGGGTCTGAGCTACAGCCCTGGACCTCCTCTTTTTAAAAACTAATATTTATTTGACAGTGTCTAATTTACCCAGCCTGGGCTTGAAGTTTAGATCCTCCTGCCTCAGCCTCCCTGAGGGCTAGAAATATAGATGCCTGCCACGGGGCCAGCCCACTCTTCTGATCCTGACAGCTTTGAGTAAAGTGGCAACGCCTCAGCTAGCTGTTTTTGGCGGTGGGCCCACGTTTGCCAGCGGGCCTGCGCCCCTGCACCCCTTTGCGGGATCTCTATCTCTTTCTACAGCCCTGCTGGACGGGTCCTCTAAGCCCACAGCAGCCTTCGCAGCCTTGGTGACAACGGGCAGCTTTTGCCTCCATCCCTTTCCTCATGTCTGGCCCTGGCCTTAGAAGTCAGTCCCTTACTGACCCAACAGAAGACGTTCTGTCTCCTGGGCTCGGCTGCTTCTCTCTCTCTCCATGGCTTGCAGTGGGGGAGGGTCGGCCTGTCCTTTCTCCCAGACCCCTGGGACAGCTGACCCCCAGCCCTGAACTCCCTCACTGCCCAGCTGTCGGAAGGCACAGCTCTGTTTTGACCTTGTCTCTTGATGGATAGGTCTTGGGGGGTTGGGCTCCGCTAACCCCTTCCCTCTCTCTGATCTTCTACCCGGGAAGGGGGTGCTGGGTGGAGTGACCAGGCATAAGAGCCCCTCCCCTCCCCATCTTCCAGTTCTGCATAGGCCAGGATCTGCAAAGTCAGGAATCCCATCCCCCAAGCTGGCCTTCCACCAGATCTTTCTTGGGGTGGCTGCCAACTCGAGCCAGAATAGGGAGCCTGGGCTTCAAGAGACTGAGGACAGAGGTCTGCAGAGCACTGCCCTTTTAGGAGGCTCAGCTGTGGCAAGAGTAGGGAAGAGTAGGAGAAAGTGTGCCTCCAGTAGCCAGTCAAAGCCCGGGGCCAGGACCTCAGCCCCAGGTGCAGGTGCTCCAGGTGGAGGGGGCAGAAAGGCTAGGAAGATGCGCCCCGCTGGGGTCTCAAGGGGCTTTGCCCTGCATTGCACTGGAAACCCGACGCCTGGAGGTTGATCCGGGCAGATGCTCACAGTCTACAGCGAGGGATTTGTGGTGTGCACGTGTGAGGTATTGGAGATGGAGCCCAGGGCCTTCACACTGAATAATACCCCTGGCCTATTTTTATTTTTGATTTTGAGACAGGGTCTTGTTAAGTCACTCAGTGTGAACTTGCAGTCCTCCTGTTTCAGCCTTCCAGAGTGCTGGGATTATAGGTCTGAGCTGAGCCTCTGCCACCAGCACTGAGTGCAGTCCCGGTCACCTCCATTGATCCCCCTCCTTCGTCTGCTGAGCAGGGTCCCCCCGGGGGCCAGAGCTCAGCTCTGTCTCCCCAGTAGAGAATCCTAGGACAAATAAAGGCAACATCACCTTCACCTCCACAGATCGGAGCTGGCAGACGGGCACTGGGTTTATAGAGATAATAATTTTTTTTTCGTCTGAAGGGGAGGGGCAGGTGTGTGGGGTCCCCCTTTGCGCCTCCTCTCCCCACCTCACAGCAGTGCCACAGTGGCCTTTGTGATCTTCTCCACCTGCTGTGACCCCCCAGCCCCTCCCACTTTAGCCTTGAGTTATATTTCCTTGTGGTCCTGGTTCTGGGGGCGGCAGATGAGTTTGTGCCGAATGGTGTCATTGGTGTCATTTGTGGGCCAGTGAGCACCCTGCGATCTGGTCCCTTTTTAAGTTTCCACCTGGTCACAGGTTGGAGGACGGGAGGCCCAGGGGTAGAGGCTGACCTGGGTCTCTGCCTGAGAACTGATCTCTTGCGCCCTCCAGTGGTGAACAGCGGTAAATGTGGCACTCTCCCGGGCTCCCCCAGCCTGCCCCATCCAAACTAGTGCCAGTCTCATCAGGCAGGACCCCAAGTGCATGGCTTTCATTATTATTTTATTTTATTTTGTAGTGTTAGAGATGGAGTCCAAGGCCTTCATCCTGAGCTACATCTCCAGCACCCTTTTTTGTTGTTGTTGTTCTGGGGTGATTTCAAGACCCAATCTCACCATGTTGCCCTGGCTGGGCTCTAACATGTGATGACCCTCCTGCCTTATTCTCAGAAGAAGAGTGCATGGTTTTAAACCTCTGTCACTCAAAATGGCCTCTCCAGTTGCCAAAAGGTGCATAAGCCCTTACTCAGATTAGGGAGCCCTAGCGGGATCCCAAGGCCCCCTGGGGCTTTCTTAGGCGGAGCAAACTTGCAGAAAGTCACATAGCCTGCATAGGCTGAGCTCGAACTTGGGAATCTCCTGCCTCAGTTTCCCAGGATGCTAAGATTATTGGCACATGATAACCGGCTTGGCTAAGTTCCTTTTTCTTAAAGCACCATTGCTACCACCGGCATGGGCATGCCCTCTGTGCAGACACACCGGAGCTGCCCTTGTCAGGGTCTGAGGCTCTGAGATTGCCCTGGGCTGGTCTTTTGCCTGCACCCGGACCAGGAGGCAGATGGGCGTGGCTTCTTGGCCCCCTGTGAATGGTCTACCTCACGGAGGCACTGGAAACATGGCAGCTGGCTTCTGCCCTTCTTGCGATTTTCCTAGGGGGCTTCAGCTTCTCCCACTCCTGACAGCACCATGAGGTCATTTCGGGGACATACCCACCTGGTAGTAGGAGACTCCCAGAGGGACACAGAGCCCCTACCCTGCTGGCCCTCCACATCTGCCTGCAACCCAGGGATTCTGGATACCTCCCTCCCTGGCCCTGCACAGCCTGCAACAGTCACAACAGCCCCTCAGGCCTCGACTTCTGGGAGGCTAAGAGAAGAGAGCCGTCAGGTTCAAGCCTTGCCCGGGAGGCATAGCAGCTTAGGGAGACTGAGTCTCCCTACCAAAAATAACAAAAACCAAAAATAACAAAATAGACTGGGAGGGTACATCCTGCATGAAGGCCCTGGGCTTGTTACCCAGTACCACTAAAAGGAGAAAAAAATAACCGAGCCGGGCTTGGTGGCACAGGCCTGTAATCCCAGCACTGGCAGGCTGAGGCAGGGGGATCCCACGTTCAGGCCCAGTCTGGGCAACATAGCAACTTAGCAAGACCCTGTCTGAAAAATCACAAATAGGAATTGTCTAGCGTGGCACACCCCTGGCCATCTGTCCTGCACTGTGCCATGCTGTGTGGGTCCCACTTTTCAGAGGAGCACATTTCTTAGGAGTATAATGTTACTGTACATTTTGCTGGAGAGAGTTGTCCACGCAGCCTGGCGCAGGGACAAAAACATCATGAAGACTTCGTGAGGCACTGTCCGCTGTGAGGTCCCCGCGGTAGCTCTCAGAACGAGATGGGAGAACCCCCACAGGACTCACACCTGTTTAGCTAGACAATCAGTGTTTCCTGGCCAGCTTTATCTGCTGAACAAAACTAGGTCTTGTTTGAGCACACACACACACAATAAGCTTCCTGCTCCGGGGCCTGTAGCCCAGGGGACAGAGGGCCGGGACACGTTCCTGCCGCTTTCCCAGCCAGATGCTCTCACCCAGGGCCTCGGTGGGCACAGCGCCATGGGCCTGGCTGCCATCCCCATCATGACTGTCACGGGGGAGCCAATGAGGCTACTGGGCAGGGAAAGGGTCTCCTGTGATCACGTGGACGAGACCTACAGCAGAGTGGGCGGCAGGGCGCCTGGCTTTGTCACATGCCACACGGGTGGGGGACCAGGGCCAGGGATGGCGGACAGCAGGCCTCAGGATAGCGCACAGGCCTCCAGGTGGCATTGGTGACTGGCCGAGGAGAGGACGCGGGGCCTCTCCTTGTGTCCGGGATTCGGCTGTGCCCGGAGGGGAGGTATGCGTGTGGTTCAGGGACCCACGGTTGCCAACAGCACCTCAGGCCTAGTTCTGGGGGTGCGGCCAGCTCCCCATTGAAACAGGCCTTGCGGCACATGTCTGATCACAGCTTCTCGAGAAGCTGAGGTGAGTTCAGGCCCAGTCTGGACAACTTAGCGACCTCCACCTCCCAAAGGAAAAGAGCTGGGAAACCCCCAGCATCCCCAGGTTGCAAGCAGATGTGGAGGGCCAGCAGGGTAGGGCTCAACCTCCCTCCACTGCCCAAAGAAAAAGGCCTGGGAAAGTAGCTGTAATCCTAGCACTCTGGGAAGTTGAGGCAAGAGGTTTGCAAGTTCGAGCTCAGACTGGACAATTTAGTGATGTAATGAGACTCTTTGTGTCCGCCCCCTCGCCAAAAAAAAAAAAAAAAAAAAAAAAGGCTGGAATGGAGCTCAGTGTGAAGGCCCCAGGCTTAATCGCTAGCACTGTAGTAAATAAACAGATAGTTGCCAGGCATCGTGGTGCATGCCCGTGATCCCAACAGTAAGGAGGCTGAGGCAGGAGGATTGCCAGCCTGGGCTACCTAGGGAGTTTGGGACCCGCCAAGACTACAGAGTATGAACCTTCCTCAAAGATAAATACATAAGGACTAGGGGTGTATCTCAGTAGCAAAAGTACCTGCCTAGCAAGCTCAAGGCCCTGAGTTTGATTTCCCAGCACCCCATAAGCTTGGTATGGTAGCTCAGGCCTGTAATCCCAGCACTCGGGAGGCTGAGGCAGATTGCCATGTGGTTGAGGCCAGCCTGGGCTACATAGTGAGTTCAAGACCAGCCTGGACTACAGAACGAGATCCTTTCTCAAAAATAAAATTGATAAATAGAAGATAGATGAAAATAATTCAGAAAGATTCTAGTAGGAGAATAAAATCCAGGGCTTCTGGTGGCGGGGTGGGGAGAAGAAGCCAGCTACCGCCTGCCTTCTGCCGAGCACCTGAAGGCTAGCAAAGCCCTGGCCACAGCTGTCCTGAGGTCCTGATCTCTGGCCTCACGTGTCTTACAGACTTCAAGTTCGCCATGTACCCGCCGTCCATGATCGCCACGGGCAGCGTGGGTGCGGCCATCTGCGGGCTGCAGCAGGACGAGGAGGTGGGCTCCCTCACCAGCGACGCCCTGACCGAGCTCTTGGCCAAGATCACCAACACCGATGTGGTAGGTGGCCGTCACCTTTCTGGCTTGAACTAGCTGTCTATTCTTAGCCCTGGAAACATACAGCTGGTTGGCTGAAGCTGGCTTAAGGTTTTGGGTGGTGTGTGTGTGTATCTGTTCTCTAAGATGAGCAGAGCCCAGAATTCAGCAGGCTAACCTTCTCTTGAAGGTTCCATGAAATACGGCCCAAGCCAGGCCTCGGGGAGCATCCCAGCCACTCTAGAAGGCTACAAGGAACAAGGATCCAGAGTTCAAGCCCAGCCTGTGCAACTTAGTGAGATCTTGTTAGCAGACAGGCTTGGACCACAGTCTGGGCCAGTGTGGATCTAAGAGGGCGGAGAGGCTGCCTTAGTTTTCACGGTTGGCCCAGAGGGCCGAGGGAAGCAGCCAGAAGAACAGGAGGCCATTTCCTGCGTCACTGAGCAGAGATTCAAACCTCTGAGCTCTAACACCAGCCTGGAAACTTTTTTTCCTCTGAACTTGGGATGGAACCCAGGGCCTTCAAACTGAGCTCTATCCTATTGTCCAGCCCCCCGTCCCCGCCCCCCCCCCCCCCCCCCCCCCCCCCCCCATTTTTTGGTTTTGAGACAAGATCTCGCTAATTTGCGAAATTGCCCAGTTTGGGGCTCGAACTTGCAATCGTCTTCCCTCAGTCTCCCAGTGCTGGGATGACAGACACTACTCACTCTGCAGCCTAGAGACATGAACACTGTCAGAGCCGCAGCTCCTGGGCTCTTGTTGCTTGAAAAAGGACCTCACTTTGAAAGGAAACCAAGAGAGGGAGTGTTGGCTCTGTAGTCCTAATTGGTCACCATGGAGACCCCAGGAATGCAGGGGAACTTTGGGATGACACCCTCCGGATGTTCCAGGGGAATTCAGAGAGCCCCACGTGGGGAGTTAATGAACAAATGCTGTGCGGGGCCTCTTAAGGGATTTTGAGCAGAAGGTTGAACCACACAGGGGCGGGCTGGTGTCATGGGCCTGTCATCTCAGCACTCTGTGAGGCTGGAGCAGAAGGATTGTGAGTTCGTGTCCAACCTGGGGCAATTTAGTGAGAGCCTGTCTCAACATCCGAAATGGTCTAGAGATGTAGCTCAGTATGAAGGCACTGGCCTCGATCCTCAGTACCGAAAATAAGTAAGTCTCGCTGCAGAGGGCCTCAGGCTGTGGCTTGCTGGCCCCTCCACTGGCCCACCTGTGCTTTGTCTTGGCATTTGCCACCAGCTGAAATGAAATGGCAGGAGCTGAAGGGCCTGGTTGGACACATCCTGAGTCCGTCTCAGAACTAGTTCTCTTGTATGTGGGGTACTGAGGATCACGCCAAGAGCCTTCTTGCTGAGCTACTCCTCAGCCCATTTTTAAAATTTATATTTTATTTCATCATTTGAGACAGGGCCTTGTGTAGCCCAGGCTGGGCTCTGGCCTGCCATCCTTCTGCCTCAGCCCCCCAGGGTGCTGGGATCCAGGCCTGTGCCACCACACCTGGCCGTGTGTCCTCATTCTCACCTGGGAACCCTTGTCCGTGCCTTCTCACAGCAGAACCACAAGTAGACATTTTACTATTAAGCTACAAGCCTGGACGGGGCTAGGAGACCTCAGCGAGTGCCCAGCTTGCCTCTGTTTCCCGGGCTGGTGCAGTGTCTCCCGGGACTGTTGTGGGTAGATAGGTGGGGGCTGTTTACACGCATGTGCAGCTTCCAGCTACTGCCACCCACCTGCTCATGGTCCCTGCAGAGTGGAAGCCTGGAGCAGGAGAACGGAGACTAGAACTGAGGACGTCCTGGCGTGGGAGGGAGGTAGTCTGGTCTGCTCACCATTTCCTGAGCCAAAACATCACGTATTTAAGCTAATTCTTCTCTGTTCACTTTTCTTTTCTTTTTCTTTTTTGTGGTACTGGAGATGGAATCCAGGGCCTTCACACCAAGCTACATCTGCAGACCATTTTTATCTTTGATTTTGAGTCAGGCTCTTGCTAAGTTGCTCATGCTGGGCTTTAACTTTCCATCCTCCTGCCTCAGCTTCCTGGGTGCCAGGATGAGAGGCCTGTGCCACCAAGCCTGACTTCCGTTCACCTGAACGCACTCACTAAAGGTTTGGTTGTGACAGAAGGATGCACAGTAAGGTCTCAGTGGGCAGGGTGTTGGTGGTCCCTGGGTACCTCGCTGGGATTGGGTCTGGGTGAGGCTGGTGTGTGGAGAATACCTGATGAGGCCCCAGTCTTCAAGGGACTTACCAATGATGCAGGGCATCAGGAAGATCTGCTGACTCCTTGCCAGTTAGGTATATGAGTGTTCAATAAATGCACTAGGACCTCGGTTCAAACGAAGGAATTTATGATAATGAATGTAAAATGTGGGCCTCTTAGAGCAGAGTTAGAGGAGAAATTCCCTTGGCATGGAGGAACAAAGCGTGGTATGCCCTTACATTGGGAAAACAGCTTTCAAAAAGAAATGAAACTGTTAACAGGCTGTCTGCGGTAGGGACAAGCCTTGCAAGTGTTACAGTAAGTAAAATAAGCCCAATACAAAAAGCCAGGCCCAGTAGCGCAGCCTCTAACCCCAGCACTCTGGAAAGCTGAGGCAGGAGTATCCCAGGTTCAAGCCCAGCTGGGGCAACCCAGCAAGACCTTTTTCAGTATTAATTAAAAAAAAAAAAAAAGCGGTCTGAGAGTCTGAGGTGTAGCTTAGTGTAGAGGCGGTGGACTCCGTCCTCAGTGCCACAAAAACAAAAACAAGAAACAGAAAAACTGTATGAGATACCTATAGTAGTCAAACGCAGTGGGACAGAAAGGGGACTGGAGGTCGCCGGGACCTGGGGGAGGAGAGAAGGGGATGATCGTGTCGGGAGGACAAGTGTCAGTTGAGGATGCCGAGAAGGTCCTACAGATGGAGGATTCTGGTGGCTGCCCGCCATCAGGGCTGCTGTATCAAGTGCCAGTGTGCACCAAAACATGGGCACAGTGGACGATTTTATGTTCCATGGCTTGCTGCAAATATAAATACACACAAAACCTGTGCCACTTTATAAAATGTGAATCAACTTGTGGTGAGGTTTCTCTGGGAGACAGCAGGGACCCACAGACCCTGGGCCACATTTCGCACCCTGGTGTGCTGACCTAGGAATCAGGAGAGCTGCAGGGGAGCCCTGAAGTTCCCTGGTGGCCCCGTGTGTCTTGTCCTGTATGGTCTCTTCCATTTCCCAGAGTTGTGGTTTTTTTTTTTTTTTTTCATCAAACCCTGGACCTTCGCGCTGAACTACATCCAGCCCCTTTCTATGGTTTAAGACAGGGTCTCGCTAAGTTGCCCAGGCTGGGCTTGAACTTGTGTTCCTCTTACCTCAGCCCCCAGGGTGCTGGGATGACAGGCCTGCGCCAGGGGGCTTGCCTTCCAGTGTTCTTTTTTCATTGTGGGTACGAGGTCATGAAGTGTCCGCACTCTGAATCTCACAAGAGTGTCCCCGTGGTTCGTGTGACATGGCCGGACAATCTCTGGGGCCCGTCCCCGACTGGTGGCACATAGCTGAGACAGGAGGGACCAGGGCAGCCCTGAGAAAGTGGGCCTTTGTTGCTCAGTCTGGAGCCAAAACAAACCCGGAGCGCTCCATTCCAGAGAGCCGAGGGGCGGCGGGCGGGAGTGCAGGGAGAGAGGGTTCCGAGGGTTTTATATTTTAAGACCTTTTTCCTTCCAGCCCTGAGAGTTGCTAAAAACAGACACCAGCCAGAGAGGCTGGCTTTGGGGGGAGCGTGGGGGGGCCTCGTTGCCAAGGACCCGCGCCCCGGGCCCCTGCAGACTTGGGGTTTCTCTTCCGCCCCCTCGGCGCCTGCTCTCGCCTCGTGCCAATGTTTACCTCACTGCTTGCTTGTCTATAGGACCTCGGGAGAAAGACCCAATTTGCACTCCGCTTTTATCCAGAGTCCCAGGCGCGGAAGCCATGCCTGGCGGGGGCACGGGCAAGGAAGGAAGGGAGAAGGAACAAAGGCGCCCGTGGCTCGGAGCGCGTTTCCCGTTCTTTGGTGTGCCTGTGTCTTTGGGAAATCAATCAATCAGTCGATCCATTTATGTATCTATTTATTGTGAGACAGGGTCTTTCTCTGTAGTCTAGGCTTGTCCTGAACGCCTTATGAAGCCCAGGCTGGCCTCCCACACTCCTAGCAATCTTCCTGCCTCAGCCTCCTAGGCCCGATTCATCCTGGTATTGTAGGATCCTGGCGGGCAGGGAGCAGTTAAAGCCAGCCAGCTGGGCCTCGGAACAGACCGACCTTGGACAGCTGGTTACCTGCGAGCCCCCGGCAGCCTGTATGGCTCCCCTTTGCTAGAGGCCTGGCTCACCCCGTCCTCAGGCAGCTCAGCGGCCGCTGCCTGTGTCTCTGGAGCCTCCAGGCAGGCGGCCGCCTTGAGGACCGGTGGGACCCCGGGGGAGTTGCAGGCAGCCAGGTGGGGGCGGGAGGCCAGGTCCCCTCCCTGCCTGCTCCTTCCCTGGCCTCACTTGGTATGCAAGGAAATAAGCCAAGGGCTTGGGAAGAAAGGAAGGATGAGGTAGTTTCCTAAGTTGCTCCGCCTGAGTTGGCCCCGTCTGGGGCTCATTCAGCTCTTTGTCCCCCTGCTGAGTGACAACGTGGGGCCGCGGTGACACGGGGCCCCTCGTAGGAGTTCCCTCAGGCCATTCACAAGGAGTGTGAGGATGAAGAGGCCGGAGTGAGAAGCCGGGCCAGGCTGTGGCCGGGGTGGCAGAGGGCGGTCGGGGAGGGGCTCACATCCGCGCCGTTGGAGAGCTGCCCGACCCCCGGCGCTGCGCGGTGCCACCTGTCCGGGCGACAGACGCGCATTATGGCTTTCCTTTTAATCAGCTTACTTCGGGGGCATCTTAGCTCTGCGGTTGGTGCTTTTGGAGGCTGCCAAGGCCAAGGTCCCTGGGTCACTGGATTTCTGTCTCCGGGGCATCTTGTCACAGAGGTCCCGTCACAGATCTGTCACCCTGGACACTTTGGACTGTGTGGCCTCCTTGTATATGGACAAAGTTTCGGAACTGGAACCTACATAGCCTTATATTTTTTGTTTGTTTGTTGTTTTAGTACTGGGGATCAAGCCCAGGACCTTAACTCTGAACTAAATCCCTAGCTCTGGCCCCACCTTTTTAAAAAATTTTGAGACAGTCTCATCCAGTTGGCAAGTTGCCCGGGTTGGGCTTGAACTTGTGATCTCCTGACTCAGTCTCCCAGATGACAACTCTGCCACGGGCTTGGCTGTTTTCTTTGGGGTTTTTTTGTTTGTTTGTTTTTGTTTTTACTACATAGTCCAGTCAGGGCACAAACATGTGATCCTCCTGCCTCAGCCTCCCCAGCACTAGAATATACAGGATACGAAGCCTGGCACAGCTGCAACCTGGCCGTAATAAAGCCAGCCTCAGCTTCTAGCTCAGTGTCACTGAGGGCAAAGCTACTTCAGCTCCCGAGGTCCAGCTTCCTGGGCAGGACTTGGGGCTGTTTGCCTGCTAGGTCTCCAAGGAGCCCTCCTCTGATTCAGTGTGGGTTTAACAGTGCTGCCTGCTAACCCTTCCCTTGGGAAATAGGCTTAGCGGCACTTTTCTCTTAGCTGGGCCCCTGGGCACTGGCGGCATGGCCGGGCGAGGCAGGGGTTTCCCTGTGCCTGTCATCCAGCACTCTGCGAGACTGAGGCAGGAGGGCCACCAGGTTCGGGCTTGGGCTGAGCAACTTACTAAGACTTTGTCCCAAAATCAAAAATAAAAATTGGCTGAGAAGTAGCTCGGTGTGAAAGCCCTGGGCTCCATCCCCAATTAAAAAGAAAGAAAAGCTGTGGTTTGAAGTATGGAATGGAAGAGAGCCAGGGGAAGAGAGTAGGAGGGGTGGAATCTGCTCCCGGCGGTGAGCTCCACCTTTATTTCGGGTCTTTGGGAAAAAAGAAGATAGCGCTTCAGCATTCAGCAACATTGCAGCCGCGAGGTGGTGACGTGGCTCCGTGGAGCAGACGCAGGGGAGGCGGGTGCTCAGCTGGGGACAGGGCGTTCTGCGTGTGTGCGGCTGTCGGTCAGCCCTGAGCAGAGGGGCTGCAAAACACCTGCTAGGAGCTCGCTCTGGCGTTTTTGTTTTTTTGAAACAGGGTCTTATTCTGTAGCCCAGGCTGGTCCTGAGCTCACTGTGGAGCCCAGGCTGGCCTTGGACTCACGGCAGTCCTCCTGCCTCAGCCTCCCGAGTGCTGGGATTACAGGCGTGTGCCACCATGTTCAGCATATGTGGTGCTGGGGAATTGAACTCAGGTACTTAGTGCTTGTCTTAGTGCTTGCTAGGCAAGTGCTTTGACTGCTGAGCCATTTTTCCAGCCCTAAGAATACTTTTTATTTTTTTGAGACAAGGTCTCACTCTGTAGCCCTGGCTAGTCCTGAACTCACTATGGAGCCCAGGCTGGCCTTGGCAATCCTCCTGTCTCAGAGACCCAGTGCTGGGATTACAGGTGTGTGCCACCACGCCCAGTTTATGTGGTGCTGGGGAATCAAATTCAACTACTTAATGCTTGTTAGGCTCTTTTTTCCTTTCGTCATCTTTTTTTTTTTTTTTTTTTTTTTGAGACCTAGTCTCATTCTGTAGTCAAGGCTGGTCTCTAACTCACGACACTCCTCCTGCCTCACCGAGTTCTGGGGTGGATGGCGTGCTCCACACTCAGCACTGAAAGCAAGTTTCTGGGTCTTGGGTCCCCTTGCCGCTGCTGCCTCAGGCACCCCTGTGGGCCCTCCCCACCACGTGGAGACGAAGACCAGCTTAGTCCCAGGTAGGATAAGCTCTGGGGTCTGGAGGTTTGTCACCATCCGATGTTGCCCTGCTGTGGGCACAGGGGCATGGTGAGTAGGCAGAAAGCTAAGGATGTGGCTGTTGCCCTTCACCCCAGCACTCTGGGAGGCTGACGCAGGAGGACTGCAAGTTTGAGTGCAGGGTGGGCAACCTAGAAAGTTAGCAAGACCCTGCCTCAAAATAAAAATAAATAAACAAATAAATAAAAATAAGCATGTGGGCTGAGGATGCAGCTCTGTGGAAAAGCCTTGATCTAGATCTTTAGTGCTAAAAAAAATAATAAAGATGGGGCTGAAGGAATGGCACAGCAGTTAAAACACTTGCCTAGGAAGCACACAGCCCTGATTTCAATCCCCAGCACCACAGAAAACTGGGCGTGGTGGTGCTCGCCTTTAATCCCAGCACTTGGGAGGCTGAGGCAGGCGGATTGTTCTGAGTCCAAGGCCAGCCTGGGCTCCACCAGGGAGTCCAGGACCAGCCTGGGCTACTGAGCCAAACCCTGTCTCAAAGTAAATAAATAGAAAAGAAAGAGGGAAAAAAAAAAGAAAATACACATTCTGATTCAGTTGGTCTGGATGAGCTGCTTCCAACCAACTCCATGGAAGTGCTGGTGCTTCTGGACCGTGGGCCTCCACGGCTCGTGGCTCTCAGCAACTATCCTTTTTTTTTTTTTTTTTTTGGGGGGGGGGTCACATTTACACTGAGCTCCATCCTCAGTACATCTTTGTTTTAATTTAGAGACGGTCTTGCTAAGTTGCCCAGGCCGCACTCAGACTTACGGTCCTCCTGCCTCGGCCTCCCCGAGTGCTGGGATGACAGGCCTGCGCTTCCAGGCCCAGCCTGAGAGCAGCTCTCCTTTAGTCCCTCTGGGAAACAGCGAGGGAGTCGTGCCCGTTGAACAGTGTCCATCTACTTCGTGGAACGCCGTGTGCCCTGGGTATCACTCTAACCTCTCCGGTCTGGACCCTGCCCTCTAGGACTGTCTGAAAGCCTGCCAGGAGCAGATTGAGGCCGTGCTCCTGAACAGCCTGCAGCAGTTCCGCCAAGAACAGCGGGATGGATCCAAGTCAGAAGATGAACTGGACCAGGCCACCACCCCCACAGATGTTCGGGACATCGACCTGTGAGGACACCACCTGGGCCCACAAGGGGAGAGAGCGGCATCTTCACCACCTGCTCTCTGGTTATGCTTTGTTCGTTGTGTTTTAGGATGAAACTTAAAGAAAATCTCCCCCACCTAGATCATATTTAAAGATCTTTTAGAAGTGAGAGAAAAAAAAAAAGCCCTATAAAAGCAGAAAGATTGAAAGCATTTTGGTGCTTACTCCCGAGTACAACATAAAGGGATCCGTGTGTTAGACGCTTACGGGAAGTCCTGCAGAGTAGCTAGGAAGTCCAGGATACGGAGACAGGACAGTCCTGTCTATCCTAGTGTGAATTAGCCCGTCCTACGTCCCCAGTAAGTCACTGCAAGAAACTGAACACCCTGGAAGCACGATGAGATCGCCAAGCCTTGAGGCTGAGGAGGAATGAGGGAGCAGGGAGAGGCAGGGAGGGGTTCCCCAACCAAGCGTCCACGTGATGGAACCGTTTCCCATGCAGAAGCACTTTCGCGGCTGATCTGCGCGCGTCCTCACGCTGTCCGCCGCAGCTGCTACCTAGAGATGTTGCGTGTTGTCATTGGCGCCGGGGGTGCGCGGCATGTTGTTAGCAAATGGGGACACTGATGAGCTAGGTGCTGTCAACCTCAACTCATTTGGAAGAAGGCAGGCAGCCCACGGGTGGGTCTGGAACGGAATCTCCTCTTCTACTAAAGAGGATGAGGTGACTTTGCATTCTTAAAAATAATAACAGTTTTTGGTGCTGATTGGCATGTGAGGTCCACAGGTTAGCATTGTTATAAACCATTCCATTCGAGAAAGCACTTTGAAAAAAAAAAACTGGTCCTGGGGGTAGGTGGGATGGTTTATGCAAATCATGCTGAAGACTCCTCCCCCCCTCCTGGCCTCTCCCTTCTCCATCTTCGGGCCCCACTCCCCCAGGTCTGGTACTGAGAATCTGACGTTTCCGCGTTGGCGTTCGTGCTCTGGTGCCCCCTCCCCGGACACAGCCCTTCCCAGTGACACCCCCATCACGACATTTGTCCAAAAAGCCTGCCCGCACGGATCTGTTGCGTTTTGATGGTGTAGAGGGGTCGGAATTCCCAAGCATCTGTTTTCCTTTGTACAAAGAAAGGAGTGTCCTTGCTGATGTGACCGACAGGTGGCTGGTCAGCAGGGTGTGGCATGGAGTCCCTTGCTTTGACTTGTTTTGTTTTCTTTCTGGTTGTCAGATTTTATTGCAAAGTTGTTACCAGTGTACTTGAATTTTTTTTTTTTCTCCACTTCTTTAGAGGCATTCAGTTTAGAGGTTGGAGCCACGTGTTTTTTTTTTTTTTTCTTGCACAATGGTAATCGACAGGTAATGAAGCTATTTGTTAAAATAATTACTTTTAAAGCTAAACAACAACAACAAAAGGAATCTTCAGCACAATGCTACTTTGAAGAACTATTGTATACGCAGAAACATCTAAGGTTCTCTTTTATCTTTCATTTTATTTTGTTCAGTTTGTTATTTTTTTTTTTGCGCTGCTAAGAAGCTAAGATCATTTCCTTTTCACATTAACAGTGCCTAGCTGTAATGTTTCACAGTGTGCTGCTATTTTATAAACATTTTTATAATATATTATTTGACTGCTTAAATTCCAAGTCCTGAAGTTGATAGGTTGTTAGGAGTTCTTTGTACTGGAAAAAGGCCTTGTGTAGTTCAATTTTTTTCTGGTAGTTTGGGTTTGGTTTCTTTTTTTTTTCTTTTTCTTATTTGGTTTTTCCATTTTTGTTTTGTTTTGTTTTGTTTTTTTCCTCTGATCACTTTTTTTTTTTCAAAGACAGAGTATTCTTTACCTCAGGTGTACTGGACAGAAATCAATACTACAGAGGAACACTGATTTGTGCTTTTGTTTTTAGAATACCTCACAGCCACGCAGATTCCGCTGGGGGCCGCTGGGGGCCGCTGGGGGCCGAGGGCAGGAGGAGGGAGCTGGCAGGAGGAGGTGCTGATCCCCTGTCCTGGGAAAGGCAGAGAGGACCTTTGTCCCCCAGGGTCTCAAGCCCTTCCCCAGGGACTCTCTTTGAGTCACACAGGTCACTAGGTTCTCAGTTCAGCTCATCGTAGGGGGAGGGAAAAATGGTAAAGGTTCCTCCTCCTTCGGTCCCTCCTTCCTTCCTTCTCTGCGGTAGATAACTCACGCTAAGGTCCAGGAGTGAGATTTCCTGCATGGTCGCCAGATTTTAAGGACCCATGAGAAAGAGCTCCAGCAGGATGTTGGGACAGGGCTGGTGTGTCATCCTGGCATGGCATGGCTTCGTCTCCTTAGGGCTGGTGTCCTTGTACTGCTGATGGACTCCTGGTCCTTTGCACTGAGCTATATCTTCAGCCCAGTTTTGCTTTTTGATTTTGAGACAGGGTCTTATTAAGTTGCCCAGGCTGGGCTTGAACTGGAGATCCTCCTGCCTCGGCTTCTCTGTCAGAGAGTTTAGGATTGCAGGTCTATGCCACTGAGACCCTAAAGCCAGGACCCTTTGTGGTGACAGTTTATCTTGTCCCCTTGTCCAGCTGGGACTCTGCCACGTTGAGTCCTCCCTGTACCTCCGGATGCTGTGGCCAGAGGGCTCAGCAACAGGAAGTATTTGCCCTGTTTCTCTAACCACATCCCCCGCTGGGCGGCACAGGAAGGGTCTTGGGTCTTTGGTCACACTGAATGGGCAGGCCAGGCTGGAAGGACAGGTCAGATGGGTGCGGAAGGGAAGTTAGGTTGAAGGGAGATGAGATGGCTGCTGGTCTGCAGAGGTGTCACTGCAGGTGAGCCCATCCCTGCACAGCAGGAACGAGGAGGGCCTGGGACTCGGGGAGTTCATGCAGCCCCGAAAATGTGAGAGAGTTGCAGGTCAGGCCAGTGCTACAGGGTGAAGTTTGGGAGAGCAGAGAGGAGTGGCCAGTCAGGAACTAGTGTTTGATCCAGAGTCTTTGACGCCTTCCAGACAGGCTTCGGGTCCCCAGGGTGCCCCTTGGAATAGACAGGGTGTGGTCCCTGAGGTCTTGAGGATGTGTGGAGACCACTGTGCAAACAGGGTGCCCTTTCACTCAAGAGTGACCATCCCTTAAAAAAGCTGGGCCCGTGGACATACTCCTGCAATACCAGGACTCTGGGAGGCTGAGGCAGGAGGATCTCAAGTATGAGCCCAATCTGGGCAACTTGGAGACTCAGTGACACTTTGTCTCAAACAATAAAAAGGGGCTGGGATGTAGCTTAGTGCAAAGGCCCTGGGTTCAATTGCCAGTACTGGCAAAAAAGAGTGACCAGCCTTCACAGATGTAGCCCGCAGAAACGTCTGGCACAAGCATAGGAACTACCAGCTCCGCCCAGGGCTCTGGCCAGTCCAGCTCCTCTCCTCTCCGCGCCCCCCCCCCCCCCCCCCCCCCCCCCCCCCCCCCCCCCCCCCCCCCCCCCCCCCCCCCCCCCCCCCCCCCCCCCCCCCCCCCCCCCCCCCCGCCCCGCCCTGGGCACTGCGTGTGCAGTACATGCCACCTCATTCCACGCTAGCTCAGCCTTTAGAAAAAGAAACAATTCTGGTTTGGTTCAAGCAATTGATATTCTCTCTGCTTTTTTTTTTTTTTTTTTTTGGTACTGAGGACTGAACTCAGGGCCTTCACACTGAGTTACATCCCAAGCCCGTTTTTATTTTTGATTTTTTGAAACAGGGTCTCACTAAATTTCCCAGGCTGGAATTGAATTTGGTTCTCCTGCCTCAGCTTCCCAAGGCATTGGGATTACATAGAGCATGGCGAGGGATTCCAGGATTCCGGATTTATTTTGGTCTTTTTCTACTTGTCTCTCTTCTTCGTTTCTTGTTTTTGTGGGTGTTTTTCTTCCCAGGTTGTGGGGACTGAGGTGTTCCCCCAGCCTGCCTGCTAAATTGTGATCCATCCCCAATTTTCACCAAATCTTTTATAGGGACATAACATTGGGGCTGGAGGAGTATGAGAAAAAAAATTTTTGTGGTGCATCCCCAGCTCATTCTTATTTTTTTATTTTTTGAGGCGGGGTCTTGCTAATAGCTGTGTTTCGCAGGCTGCGCTCAAATTTGCACTCCTTGCCTTGGCCTCCCAAGGTGCTGGGATAACGGGCTTTGTGCCACTGGGCTGCGGAGGCTGCTTTATTCCTAGCTGCCCAGGACCCCATGGTAGAAGGTGGCGTGTCCGGCAGCTGGGGACCCAGGTCTGCTGGAGTGGCTCAGCCTCTCGACCCGCAGGACATAGATCCCCTAGCCACATCCCTTTGGTGGCTTGATGGGCACATTCAGGAGTCTCCTGCTGTCTGGCCCTCTCCACCCTGGCCCAGGGGAGCTGTGGAGCCCACAGGTTTAAGATCTGAGGACTTAGCACTTGGGCAGGACCAGCGGAGGGACTTTCTCAGAAAGCAGGGGGCCTGTCCCCATGGGCCCCAGGGGGCAAGGGTGGGCCTGGCAGAAGGAGCCTGACCTGGATCTTCTCCGTCTAGAAGGTTCTCTTAGTAGCGCAGGAGTTGGGTGGGAAGGAGAGGACGGCTGAGGAAAGCCAGTTCACTTGGAAGCCGAAAGGATTCCTCTCTGTTTATCTTTGGGACAGAGACAGTCCAACCCAAGCAGCAGCTTTAAAAGGGAAATACGCAGAGACAGAGACAGTGGTGGCCTCGGAGGTCAGCAAGCCCTGCGGGCGGGCGCAGACCAGTGCAGCTCGCTTGGGTGTGTGCTCAAGCCTCTTCTAAGAGCTGGTGACGCTGTGGCCTGTCAATACCAAACAGGGTAAGCAGGACACCAGAGGGCTTATCGCTTCTCCATACCACATGACTCCTGAGGATTCTAAAATCCTTTTTTTCTTTTTTTTCTTTTTTCTTTTTCTTTTTTTTTTTTTTTTTTTTTTTTTTTTTTTTTTTTTTTTTTTTTTTTTTTTTTTTTTTTTTTTTTTTTTTTTTTTTTTTTTTTTTTTTTTTTTTTTGGTGGTACTGGAGATTAAGCCTTCATATTCAGCGGCATCCCTGGCCTGTTTATATTTTTTTGGTTTCAAGACAGGATCTCGCTAAGTCACTGAATTGCCCAGGCTGGGCTCGAACTTGGTGATTCTCCTGCCTCAGCCTCTCAGAGTTCTGGGATGACAGGCCTTGTGCCACCAGGCCTGGCTGATTCTGGATTCTTCAAAACCCGGGACAGTCACTTAAAGCCAGAGGTGGAAGAGTTTTCTGGCATCTCAGCACTTCTGCCTTTAAACCTGGCTGGGCAGTCACACCCTGTTCTTGGGCTCAGGTTTCAAAAAGCCATCAGCAAATGCATTAGTGCACACTGTGTAGATGCAGCCTTAAGTCCTCTGCATGCACCCTCTTTGGGGGGAATAAAGTGCCTTACCGACTATAGCCATGCAGTGTCCACTATATTTGGATAAGTGCCTGTCCTGGCGGGGGGAGACCTTTTTATTCCTTGGTTTGAGTTCTCACTGCTGGTCAACTCCTACATCATTGCCCGGCCATTGGACTTTTCCTTCTATGTTCCTGACCCTCATACCACGTACCTCAGATCTCTCCTCAGTTAGTTTCTCTTCTCAGATTATGTTTTCTTTTTTACTTTGCTTTAAGGCAAGTGTGATGGTGTTTTGCGTCGATGTTACTCTCACGATGTACTCCTTAAGACGCGTGGCTGTTTATTGGGTCGGGACGCTGGACAGGAGTGCTAACGTAGCGTGACCCGTGTGACCTGCAGCGGAAAAGGGTTTTAGGAAGTGTGGGGGAATGTTGTATTTGGCTACACGGTGACCTGATAAGTCAGCTGCCTTCTAAAAGGTTGGGTTAAGTCATTAAAAAAAAAAATAATAACCTGTTCTTCTGACTAGTTTAAAGATGGATGTGAAGGCGGACTTGAAAATGGTTATGAATGCAATTAGGCTGTGCAACTTGGACAATAAACTCACCTTGACCTAAATTCTCTGGCCATGGCTAACTTACTGGTACACTGGCATCCTCAGAACAGAACAGGCCTGTCTCGCGTGGGAGCTCTGGCGGCAGTCAGGAGTGGCTTAAAATACGGTTCAAGCAGAGTGTGACAGCGCAGGGTGTCCGGCTTCACTGAGCCCCTCGGGACCCACACAGGCTCAGGGCCATCTTTGGGCCTTGTTTAAGTACACTCAGGGTTGCACCCCAGTCCCCAGGCTGAAGCCTCTTGCTCACAGGTATGTGGAGAAGCCCACCAGTGTGGGGTGAACTGCTACTGAGGGGAGTGGGGGGTTTCTGAGAGACGGTTTAGGAACATCCATTTATTTCAATGTTAGCGTGGGGCAGCACGATGTGGAAACTGTATCTAGGGAGATTGACCTTCGCAGAAGCAGCTTGGGAAACTCACATACAATGTGGCCGGTTCTACACGCTGTAAACGCAGGGGTTGCTTGCTCCCTAGAGTTGGGCTAACCCCAGCCACAGTTGTGGGTTTGGGGTCACCACCTCCTGATGTCTCGGGAGGTTTGGAAGAAGGCCAGGAGTTTCTTGACTTTGGGGGCTGTCCTGCAGTTGTGGGCAGCCCCCCCACCCCAAGTGCCTCGGGCCACGAGAGCTGGGCTGCGTGGGAACACAGAGAGCAAAGCCGTGTACCTGACTGGTTGTTCAGTCTCACAACTGCTGAAATTTTCAGGATAGGCTTGTTCTCAAGGGAACCTGAGGCAAGAGGATCACAAGTTCCAGCCCAGGGTCACAGTCCAGCAACTTAGCAAGACCTTGTCTCAAAACCAAAAATAAAAATCGGCTGGGGGATGTAGCTCAGTGTGCAGGTGACGCGCGTGTGCACATGCGCGCACAGAGGAATGCACCAAGTGCCGCCTAATGAGCCCGCTAGGCGGCACTGATGGCTCGGATGCCGGATAGGTGGGAGGTGGTTCCGCACCCCCAAGCAGCCAGCAGCCTGCACCACCCAGGGCGGGCCTCTCCCATGCACAAAGGCCCTGGTAGAAAAATCTGGAAACTTCTTGGAGAACAGACAGGCCTGGAGCATCCCTTTCCTTTCTGACCACCCCCTCTCCTCAGATAAGAAAATAAAACAAGCCGGGCCTGGCAGTACCATGAGCCTGGCATCCCAGCACTCTGGGAGGCTGAGGCAGGAGGGTAGCAAGTTCAAGCCCAGCCTGAGCAACTTCGTGAAAGCCTGTCTCAAAATCAAAACTAGAAAGTACGCGAGGGTATAGTTCAGTATTGAGTCCCTGGGCTCAGTCCCCCGTACCAGGGGAAAATCCCCAAATCCACCGAACAGTCACTGTCATAATCATTAGACAGTGCCATGGCCTATGGAAGTTGCAAGACATTAATGCAGTAATTCTGAAATTCCTCTGTGCCTCTGCCATCAAATACCAACATAATAAGTGCAAATATAAGAAAAGCCATCTCAGTCCAGCCAGGGACAGTGGCACACAACTGTAATCCCAGCACCGTGGGAGGCTGAGACAGGAGGAACGAAAGGTTGAGCTCATTCTGAATAATTTTTTTATTTTTAATTTTTTTTTAGAGACAGGGTCTCGCTGTGCAGTCCAGGCTGGTCCTGAACTTACTGTGGAGCCCAGGCTGGTCTTGGATTCATGGCAATCCTCCTGCCTCAGCCTCCCGAGTGCTGCGATTACAGTTGTATGCCACCACACCCAGCTTCTGTGGTGCTGGGGAATCAAACTCGGGTACTTAGTGCTTGTCTTAGCGCTTGCTAGGCAAGTGTTCTAACTGCTGAGCCATTCCTCCAGCCCCACTCTGAATAACTTGACTCAGAAGAAGAAAATAAAAAGGACTGGGGTTGTTGCTCAGTGCAAAGGCCCTGGGTTCCATTTTCAGTACTGCATTAAAAACATAAATAAATAAAAGAAAAATCTCACTTCCACTGTGGTAGCGAAGAATACAAAAGCTCAGCTGAGCCTGGTAGTACCGGCTTGGAATTCCAGCATGCTGGAAGGCTGAGGCAGGAGGATCACAAGTCCCAGTCCAGCCCAGACGACTTGGCAATGTAGTGAGTCCCTGTTTCTAATCAAAAATAAAAAATGGGCTAGGTAGATACTGGACTGGATCTCCAGTACCACAAACAAATAAATAATAAAAAACTAAAAAGAATACAAGAGCTCTAGCAGACAGCCACCCAGCATCCTGGTTAACTTGGGTACCTTTCATGCTCAGTCACCCACAGTAAGATCTGGTGACACAGCTTCCTCCTTTGTGAGGTGTGGTTAAATAATAACACGTCTTTCCCCAGCCTCTTGTCATATTTGGATGAGTGAATTCATGCTGGTCTGTAGACAGTGCCCCGGTTGGGGATATACCTTGGCTTAGTTTTTATTTATTTATTTATTTATTTATTTATTTATTTATTTATTTATTTTACTGTTGGGTCTGGTGATGAATGAGGCCTGTAATCCCATCACTCTAGGAGGCTGAGGCAGGATCACAAGTTCAAGCCCAACCTGGGCAACTTAGTGATTTAGCATGACCCTTTCTCAAAATCAAAACTAAAACCTGGGCTGGGGATGTAGCTCGCTGAGAAGGCCCTGGGCCTGGTCCCTAGTACCACCTCCCCAAATGCATGAAAGAAACTAGACCAAATTTTGCAGCACATCTGCACATTTAGCAGCAAGTCTCAGAGCCTCAGCATGTCTCAAGATGTGCCCAGCTCTCAAGTTGCCCAGGCTGGGCTGGAACCTGTGATCCTTCTGCCTCGGCCTCCCGCGCACTGGAATGAGAGGCCTGTGCCACGAGGTCCAGCGTTCCCCAACTCTGTCTTGTCCAGCACTTTGCACAAAATTATCTCAAGGCAAATGCCCTGGAGGTAAGATGCAGTCCCAGCCCTAGGGACACAGGCCACTGTCGGCCTGGATTCTGCATTCTGTCATTCAAAGGCAAGGAGTGTCCTGGAGATGTCTAAGTGAACCGGCAATGCCATCGTAATCCCGGTGAAACCCTTTATAACAAATGACATCACCACAGTTAGCCCCAATCTCCTCAACAGTCAAATTTCGTCTGTGAAATGAGTCACTGACTCTCTGTTGATCCCTGCACAGTCATGGGAAGTTCCTGTGGATGAAGGGTGTGGGTTTACTTTACGTTCTCACCACTCCGCTGGCCAAAACCTTCTGGACTACGAAGTGGCCTGGAGACCGGGGTCGCCCTCACACAGCACAACACCTGGCAGCTTCCACCTTCTTTTCATTTTCATTTTTTCCTGAGACAGGGTCTCACTCTGTAGTCCAGTCTGATCCTCAACTCAGTGGAGCCCAGGTTGGCCTCGAACTCATGGTTTGTGGTACATAATTACATTTAACTTAAATGTACATTTCTACTTCCTCCTCCTCTCCAATCCTCTTGCCCCAGCCTCCCTAGTACTGGGATTACAGGTTTGTACCACCATGCCTGGCAAATTTTTTTTTTTTTTTTAGAAAAACAAATCTTTATCTGCATACAAGAGAAAGATGACTAAAAGGTTCCACCATCTAGGAAAGGAACCCACCTGAGTTGCCCCTGCCCAACTAATTTTAATGTGATGTTGGGGAATCGAACTCAAGGCTTTGAATATGCTATGCAAGCACTTTATCTGCTAAACTATGGGCCCAGGCCATGGAAACCACCTTGCTTTCTTCCTTTTTCTTTTCTTTCTTTGCAGTACTATGGACTGAATCCAGGGCCTTTGCACTGAGCCAGCCCTTTTTTGATTTTTGATTTTTCTTTGAGACAGGGTCTCACTCTGTAACCTAGGCTAGTCCTAACTCACTATGTAGCCAGGCTGGCTTGGACTCCCAGCAATCCTCCTGTATCAGCCTCCCAAGTGCTGGGATTACAGGTGTGTGTCACCACACCTACTTTATGTGGTGCTGGGGAATTAAACTCAGGTACTACAGATGACCATCCTGGGCTGCACGCTCTTGACCACATGTTTTAGGCTGAGTGCTTCCATCTGTCTCCAAAATTCCTACGTTGATATCCTAACTTCAGCCAGGCCCAGTGGCACAGGCCTCTCACCCCCCAGCACTTGAGAAGGCAGAGGCAGGAGGATGTCAAGTTCAAGCCCAGCCTGGGCACCTTAGCGAGATCCTGTCTCAAATAAAGAGTAGGCAAGGGATGTATCTCAGTGGGAATCCTGGGCTCCATCTCTGTTACCACAAAACAAAACAAGGGGCTGGAGGAAGGGCTCAGCAGTTAAAGCGCTTGCCTTGCAAGCACTAAGTCAAGCGCTAAGTACCTGAGTTCGATTCCCTAGCACCACGTACACCAGGCATGGTGTTGCACGCCTGTAATCCCAGCACTGGAGAGGCTGAGACAGGAGGATTGCTGTGAGTCCAAGGCCAGCCTGGGCTACAGAGGGAGACTCTGTGTTTAAAAAAAAAAAAAAAAGCACCCCCACACACCAAACCATAATTCCTCTTCCCCTGCTATGTGACAGGCTATCAGGCAGGGCATGAAAAGGGATTAGCGGGCACACGTATTCCAATGGAGGGGAGTCCCCCACAAGCGAGCCAGGCTGCGGAGGCGCCCACCGCGACTGTCGGTCAGCAGAAGCCCTGCTCGGCAGGTGGGGGTGGGGGTTTGATTTGGAGCTGGCGGCGCTGAGGGAGTATCAGTGACAGATGTCAGATGTCGGCAGAGAGGCTGCCAACTGTCCCCACCTTCGGCCGCCGCCGGGGAGGACAGCGGGCCTGGACTGGCAGCTCCTTCTTACTTGGATCATTGGCCGCATTATGATTTCTCAGCCACTGGACAAAGCAGATGGTTTACCATGTAGTTGTGGGATTTCCTGGCATGGAGTTTCGGTTCTCCCATCACGGTCCGGCGTGTAATCATTTATGACAGAGGGTGGTGCAGGAAAGTCCCTGCCAGAAAAAGCCCAAGGTTGTGTCTTCTGTTGTGACTGCGTAAAGCAGGACAACTTGAAAGCAATAGGGGAAAAAAAAGAGTGCTATTAGAACTCAGGTCATAGCGAAAACCACAATTCTTGTTTGGTTTCCCAAACTTTCAGTCTAATCTCTGATATCTTTTTTTTTTTTTTTTTTTTTTTTTTTTTTTTTTTTTGGTAAAGGAGGTTGAATCTGAGGCCTTTGCACTGAGCTACACTCCCAGCTCTTTTCATTTTTTTTTTTTTTGTTTTGTTTTTTGTTTTTTTGAGACAGGGTCTCGCTCTGTGGTCCAGGCTGGTCCTGAATTCACTTCAGAGCCCAGGCTGGCCTTGGACTCACGACAATCCTCCTGTCTCAGCCTCCCAAGTGCTGGGATTACAGGCGTGCACCACCACGCCCAGCTTATGTGGTG
>PVKB01003912.1:0-170425 GCA_004027205.1 Ctenodactylus gundi | reverse complement strand
TGGCGCGGGTAGCTCAGGGTGAAAGCTCTGAGCTCGATCCCCAATATCACCAAAAAAAAGGAACTTCTTCAAGTAAGATACATAGACAGCTAACAAACATGAAAAGATGCTAAAAATCATTATCCGCTAAAGAAAAAAAAGTCACCCCTGAAGCAGATGCCACCTCACACTAGGATGGCCACACTTTTAAAATGTAGGAAAACTGGCACCCCATATGCTATTGGTAAATATGAAAATGGTGCTGTCAGTGGGCATACGTCTGGCAGGCCCTCGTGTCAGCATGGCTCAATTTTAGAGATTTTGGTCCCTGACTAAGTGGCCCCATTGCTCCTGGGTTCGTGGCAAGGTAGAAGAGCATGGTATTCAGCTCATGGCTGGGATGAGAAAGAAGAAGAGGACAGGCCAGAGCCCTAATATTCCCTCAGGGGCACAGCTCCGCTCCATCAGCCAGAAAACCCTGACCAGGCTCCGCCACCTCCCAGCAACGCACAGGCCCAGGACCGGCCTTCAACACACAGCTTTGTGGGCCGGCTACCCAGGCCAGGAGGAGCCACTGACAGGAACAGCACAACCACACGATGAGCCCAGAGGACACTCGAAGGCTGTGGATGATGTGACTCCGTTTCTAAGAAATATCCGTAAGAAGCAAACCCACAGAGACAGAAAGCAGAAGAGCCGCCACCTCGCACTGAGGGAAGGGAATAGGGCGTGACCACCTGTGGGCATGCAGATTCTTTCTGAGATAATAAAAATGTTCTAAAATTGACTCTGGAGATAATTACACAGCTCTACAAACATACTGAAAACCAATGAATTGTACATTTTAAATGGTGAGTTGCATGATATATAGAACTGTATCTCAATAAAGGTGTTTTAAAGAGGATAGGTGGGCTGTGGCAAGGGTCTCGGGATCTCTTGCACACTATGGACACGCTCTGCCATGGAGCTACACCTCCAACTCGGATAAGCAACTTTTAAGGAATACCTTTGGCCTCGACCACCTTCTCAGGAAGATGAGCCCGGGGGGTGAGACCCTCTCTAGTGGGAGCAAAGTGGTCATGGGCTTCAGCATGCAAACTTCTGACCAGAGCTGCAGAGGCTGAGCAGCCCAGCACAGAGTCAGGGGGCAGCCAGCTTGCCAGTGTGCATGGCACTCGCCCCTGGGTGGGAAAGCAGCACAGAGCAGTAAGAGCCCTCCTAGTGCCCCCAAGCCTTCATTACACTAACTAAACAACTCCCAAAGGCCTGGCAGAAGCGGATATGTCTTTCAGGTTTTGATTTTGATTTTGTTAAGTAGGGAGGGCTTTCAGTCAGCCTACAGCACACCAACTGGATTACGGAGGCCCAGGACTCTGTGAAGCTGGGGCATCTCAAACAGGTCTGAGGCAGGCACAGAAGCTGGACAAATACCCCACCTTCAGCAAGCCAGGAGCAGGTTGGAGACAATTCTAGGGCTTAGACCTCAGGGACAGAGATGGCTACAGCCCCCATCGAGGTATCCTGGGCATCACAGGACCCTGGGCTCCCCTAATGGGTTTGGTTTGCCCAGGCTGACCCAAAGCCTCACCACTTAACCACAATAAAATAAAAATCTGAAAGACATCCAACCTCTTCTAAAATGCTCATGCCCTATGAGACTATGATTTCACTTCTGAGAATTCATCCCAAAGAAATTATCCAAAATGCAAACACACATCCATTCGGAAATATGATCACGTAGCCTGACTGATGAATTTTCAAAAGCCAGGATCACAGACCTGCTAGAGCAGTACACACCTGTTGCTGCAGTGAGCTCTCACAATCCTCAGTTGTCTGAATGTTTGTTTTGAATATGTACCTTAGGCTCTCCACCTAAGAGGGATCTGTCCTCCTGGACTCAGTTTCAAGTTGTCTGCCTCCTCGCAGCTCCTCAGCGTGGTCCATGCAGATCTCTGCTTTATACAGCTGACTCCTGGGACCACTTCCCCATGGGCCAGTTGTAAAGAACCAAGTGGCTGCCTGCACACCTGACAGAGACTGAGTCCATGGGGTATAGTTGGCCCCTCTCCCAGCATGACCCCACAACTCATGTCTACTTGATTCAAGCCCACTGAGACTATGGACCCCAATAAAGATACTGGTCTCCCTCTCCCTCTCCCTCTCACCCACCCCTCTGTCCTTCATACCAAGGCTTGCTGATCACCAGGTATGTGGCCTTTTACACTCCAATGAACCTAAAAGTGATAAAATCTTGATGTCAACCTGTGTCTTCCTAATCACGGGAATGAGCATTTCTCATCTTCATGATTCTAAATTAGAGTGGCTACTAACAGGAGGTCAAGAAAGACACCAAAAATATTTTTTTAAAAAACTGTGGCCTTTCTCAGTCTGTAGCAGGGAAGAGCAGAGTACAACTGCTCTGGGCCTCCAGAAGCCAACCATGGAAGGGGCCCTAATCAGTTGTTAGTCACTTCACAAGGTCTAATTACACTGGCTTTCCCTTCAATACATTGATCCCACGGCCAATGTTGCATGGCATTTAATTAAAGGAAAGGCTACAGCAATTTCTTGCTAAAAAATCTAAATCCTTGCAAACAAATTAGAAGCTAGAAGTTCATGTATTCACTTTCCAGCAAGAACCATTAAAGATAGGCCTTAGTGACCCATAATTTTAGCATTAAAATATGATGCATGTATACATGTGTGTGCATATGCAAAGGAAGAACACCCAGGTCGTGGTTTGGATCCGGAGAGTCCCCCAAAAGCCTCGTGTTCCATGGATGCTATATGCTACTGGGAGGTAAGGTCTGGCTTGAAGGGGTGAATGCTTGGGGCTTAATTTGGAGGGGTGCACGCTGGTTCCATCTTTCCTTCCAGACTGGTCTCAGTTCTGTCAGGATGCTCTGAGAATCTCTAACCCCCAGAGCACCAGCTCCAGCTCTGGCTCTGACTCTAGCTATAGCCCCACCACTTGATTCCACCATTTACCACCCATAAATGGATTGAGATCTTCTGAATCTGTAAGCTACAATAAATCTTTCCTCCCAAAGTTGTGGATTTTGGGTCTTGAATCACAGCGATGAGAAAGTAACTAAGATAACCCAAGATGAGGTCCAACAACCACGGGTGGCAGTCTGTGGTGTCAGCTCCTGGCCACAGGCTCTTTGCTTCCTAATGGGCAAAGGCAATACCGCCTCCAGAGGCAGCCTCAGCATGGACCCTGTTTGATCCCCAGACAGCTTCTCCCCAGAGCCATGCGGGCGTGGGCACCTGGTACCACCATCTCCCCCTCACCTGCCCTACTCCACACCCCTCCCCACCGACCACCACCTGCAGAAGCCCTGGATCAATGCAAAGCGCTGCCTCCCAGCACTCCAAGGACGCTCACCAACCACTTTCACCTGTGACCCCAAAGGCCAGCAAGCACATCCCAGATGCCACATGCCCATGGACCCCATGACCCCCACCAGACGGGAAGCTGGAAGTACAGCGCGGCTGGAAACAGTCTTGCCCACGCAAAGCTTGATTAATTTTAGGTAAGTATATTATGCAATTACAAAGGCAAAACAACACAAGGCCACAGTCCCTGGTATACAATTTCACATATAGTGCACTAAAGAAAGGTTCAAGTGGCAGCAAGAGGCCTGGGATAGCCGAGAACTGACCACAACACTTCTCCCACTGGCCCATGCCCCTGCGGCACAGCCAGACTCACTCTATTGGGATCCACCAGTATCCTTCATCAAGAACACAATCTGCCCTTGGTCCTCCTGCCCTAGCCCATTGCTGACCCAGGAAACAGACCCAGGCTGCTCCCCTGCCACTTTTACCCAGTGCTGGTGAGCCCAGTCTCCCTTCCAACTTCTGTTCCCATGGCACACCAGTAGTACCCATCCCCACTCTCAGCTACACCCTGATCACAGGCATCATGTCCCACACTCCCCTACGCCCCTCACTCCTGGTGTTATCACCACACTGACCAGACACTGGTCATGCAGAATACAGAAAGGTAAGTTACGACAAGAAAACCTCGGCCTGTCTGTGAACTAGGTGAGGCACAGAGGCTCCTATGAGGCCAAAGAGCCACCACTCTGGGAAGGGCACCATTCATACCTGCATTACACCCGGTGTCCAGACATGGCCACAGGACATGGTGACCAAAGCAGACACTGGGGCACAGTAACCGCCACTCCAGGGCATGCCAGCCGGGCATACCAGCGCTTCCAGCACAGCCTCTGCTCAACCTGCAGCCAGGAATGTGGGCATCACAGGACCCTGGGCTCCCCTAATGGGTTTGGTTTGCCCAGGCTGACCTAAAGCCTCACCACTTAACCACAATAAAATAAAAATCTGAAAGACATCCAACCTCTTCTAAAATGCTCATGCCCTATGAGACTATGATTTCACTTCTGCTGAGCCTCAAGGAAATGAGTGACAAAGGCTCAGCATCACGACAGGAAGGGCCAGACCAGAGACAGGCACAGACACAGCACTGCAGCCGGCTCCCTGGGGTCGGAGCACGAGGGGCTAAGTTCTCAGGAGAGCCATGACTGAGGGGATGGACATGTCCCAGAGTTTCAGGGGCCAGAGAACGCGTCTCCTATTTCTCCCCCTGCTCTGAGCAGGACAGGCCAGAAACAGACACCAGACCACTGCAACAACTACAGCGTCACCGAAAACAGTCAAGCACACAGAGCACAAGCAGGAGCTACAGCTGGCGCCCTGGCAGGTCTGAGCTGGGAAGCTGACTGCCAACTCTGGGGCAGGAAGGAGATGCTGGGCAGCCCGTGGCACCCCTCAGACCCCTTCACAGTGCCGCAGGCATCCTCTAGGACCTACTCATCCGTGCAAGAGCCTCTTCTCTTCAGCAACCACCGAATGCCCACAGGGAAGGGCTAAGGAGACCCCATGAGCTCGCTACCACAGGGTTCACACTGCTGCTCCAATGGGCCATGGGCCCCTCCCAGACAGCCCCTCCCTCCCCAGCCACCACCAGCAAGAAGCTATAGAGGTCACAAAGACACAGGAAACCATTTCCAGTTCTTCCCAAAGCCTTCTCTTCCCTTGAAGATAAGCTGCAGACTGTAATTGCAGCACACGCAGGCCACCGAGGGAAGTTCAGGAGGCTCCCGCCTTGTGCCTCCCAGGGCACAGTAGCTGGAGCAGAACCATTTCAGGGTGGGTCACAAAGCCCCTGGGCCACTGCTGTCGTAGGCCACCAAAGGCCCACCTGCACAGGTACCCAGCTGGCACCCATGGGCACTTAAGCCAGGCACAGCCCCTCACAACAGAACGACAGCATCTTTACGGAAGAGTGAGGCCACAGGGATGTTCTGCGACCAGCAGCGACACAGCAGAGCCCCGTAAGAGACACTTAGTTCGAGCCAGTGAGGTGATATCAGCTGGCGTACAAAGTTACAATGACTGTGCACTGGCCCGGCCAGCAGTCTCACGCTGTTCCTTCCGCATCGCCAGCAGGTGGACTTACGTGCCGTAAAATGTGAGGCGTGCAGCTCTGTGATTTTCAGTACAACCACCACCATTACCTAACTCCAGAACATTTCTGCCACTTGGAATAGAAGCCAAATACCTGTCGACCATCACCTACCACTTCCCTCATCCCCCAGGCCTGGCAATGACCAATCCACTTTCTGTTGCCATGGATCTGCCTCTTCTGGACATTTCTCATGAAGGGGAGCTGCACAACACATGGTCACATGGGCTGGTCTACATCACTCGGCATGTTTTCTGACTCACCCACAGTTGAGCATGTATCAGGACTCTGTTCCTTCAGGCCAGGCCAAGTAACGCCAATGGGCATGCAGACCACACACCTTCTTTCTCTAGTCACTGCCCAGGGACATTTGGGTTGTTTCCCTTTTTTAGCCACTATGGCAAGGACACTAGAACACTCACACAAATCTGTGAGGATATGTTCTCATTTTTCTTGGACATATCCCTAGGAGCACAACCACCGCGTCACACACACCCTGGTTTTGAGAACATGTCAGACTGTTTCCCATTTCCCATTCTCACCAGTGGTGCAGGAGGACCCCCACTGGGCCCCATCCTCATGACAACCTTCATCTTCACTTTTATGGCGGTGTGGCAGTCATCCTGCTGGGTGCCCCAGGTAAAGTTTTGGTTTTGTTGGGGGGAGGGCAGATTTGATTTTCTTTTTTGGAGATAGGATCTCACTCTGTAGTCCAGGCTGGTCTTGAAATTGCTATGTAGGCTAGGCTGGCCTCAAACTCATGCCTATCTTCCTGCCTCAGCCTCCTAAGGGCTGGAATTACAGGCATGAACCACCTCACTCAGTTTATGTGGCCTTAAGCTTGCTAGACAAGTCTCCAGCCCCAACAGGTATAATTCTTGAATGGGATAATACTCATTTCCCAAAAATGACATGAAGTTTTAGCTCTTCCCACAAAAGAAATCTTACCACATATGCACATGTGAGCTACTCCTGCATACATGCACATGCCTGTACACACATACATCCATCAATCTCTACTCACCAAGGCCACAGCAATATGGACAGACAGAACACTTCACAGTGTATCCCAAGGACACCCACCTCAAGACCCCCACAGTGTAAAGCCGCCGGTCTACGAAAAGGACAGGAGTCATTCTTCCCAGCACACTCATCTCCCCATACTCTTACTGCCTTTGCCCATCTCTGGCCCCACTTCATAGCAAGCCAGGAGCTCAGCGACCAGCATGCCCCCTACCATGCACTCTGCTGCACAGGGGTGTGTGGCAAAGCTGCTTCAAGGACACACCTCAAGGACAGAAGGGCAGAAACTTCTCCTAAGGCGCTCGCCTTCTCCAGGGGCTCCCCCAGATGGCAGCCAGAGCGGAGCTCTTTATCCAAGTTCATCCAACCAAGCTGGCTAAACATGGGACTAATACAAACCATTCAAATGGACATAAAAGGTCACATCCACCAATTCACAGGCCACACGCTATAGAGAGATACTAATAACCAAATAAGAGAAGCTACAGCACCAGGTGACAGTTGCAAAGCATGGAAAAACTGACATCTCTTTTTGTCTTTCCAAGTCTTATATGAGAAGGCTGAAGCCCCCAGAGCTCTTGTAAAACCAACCCAAGATGGCTCCATTAGAGAGATGCAGAGACCATACAGGGAACAGGTTGGGAAACTCTTGTTTATGGTTTTCTCTGCCTCTTCCAACAAATCCTTCAGGCTGGGATAAGGGTAAGAAGGAGGATGGATTAAGGTCAACTATCTAGTTAAGGACATGTGACCCAACTCAGTTGTTCTCTAACACAGATGACAGCAACAGTATCCTAGCCCACAGCAGGCATAGGGGGACCAAGAGCCATGGTAGCTGTTCCAAGGAGTAATGACCCCTGGGAGGAGGAGATGGGCCCACTGCCCTCCCTAGTTGATTCTGGAATCCTAGAAAAACACTGACCAAGAGTAACATGTCCACAGGGGAAAGTTATAAGCAAAAGCTTTGTTGTTGGGTCGGGGCTGCCTTAGAAGTGGGACACAGGGCACAGACAGTCCAACTTGCCATCTAGAGACCTATGAGGAAAGGGACATCTACTCCAAGGGCCAGAGCCAGGCCTATGGGGTCAACCAGCAAGCAGTTTGAATTTCCACAGAAGGAAGAATTTTCCACAGCTGGACACAGCCACAACCAGGCCCTCCTCTGGCATTCTGTAAGTTGCAGCCCTGGGCCCCATATCTACCTCAAGAGATGGCCTACCCAGTCCCACTTTATGGGTGAGAGAAAGGCACATGCAGATGCAGGAACACCCAAAGAAGAATTCAAATCTCTCAGCCCTACAACCCAAAGTGTATGTGAGACTACTTAGAGCAACGTGTTGTAATGCAGTCAAAACTGTAACCATATTTATGACTATTTGCAACAGAAATAGTATGCAATAAAAAAGTAATATACAGTAACAGCATAAACATCATCACACAGCTCTAGCAATGCCAACCAAAAGCCCTTGTTACTGAGAAAGGTGATAAATATTTGTACTACAGGGCACAACCAGGGTTCTGTCTGAGTTGCTGGGAGGAGGAAAGAAGCTGTGAAATGGTGACAGGCCCCCTGCAGCCTGAGTCTCCCTCGGCTCAGAGGACTCCTGGCATGCTCTGCCTCAGTGAGGCATCACTTAAAATTCACATGCACCCTGCTTCAGAAACATACTCACTGCAGTCAGTCATAGGCCGATTTATGGGCCTCAAATCTAATCCAGCTGGCTCTACATGCACTGCCTTCCTATAAGCAGCCTCCTTCCCTGTCCTCCCGGTCTCTGGTGGGCAGTCTCCAGTGCAAGATTTACACCTGCAGCGGGAGGTGGGCATCGAGCTCCCCCAGTGGGGGTCCAGAGGAACTGATGAAGGGACTACAAATGAAATGGTCCAAAACCACTCTTTTCCTCACTTGTTTTACGAGTGCTTATTGGTTATATAGATTAATGGCCTTTATCTTGGCAAATCTGTACATGCACACACACAGTTTAATCATTCCCCTACCACCTCACTCACTCTGCCCTCCCGCGAGTTCCCATGTTGGGAGATAGTCAGGGTATATCATGGGGTTTTATCCTATTCCTGCCCCAGTTCTCACCCTCACAACCCCCACTCTAAATAAGCAAAAACTTCCTCTTGCAAACCAATTTGCAAAGGAGCATAGATTAAACTCCCTCTCTGGAGTACTCTCTCACCTCCACATTCCAGGCTGGGATCATCACCAGGAAGATGTCTGCCTCTCAGGAACTGCCCAGGGACCTTTCTTTAGGTGTTTACTGTGTGGATGCCCCCATAAACACAAAACAAACACTACATTATTCTGACTACATCTCCAGGTGCCATCAGATCAGATCGGTCCTTTATGTATTTCTCGAGTGTTTTCGGTATAAATATCCACTTGGAAGTGAAAGTGCTTCCCTTCAAGCCCTATCTTCCCTCCCTGCCACAAGCAGAGCATCATCTCCAAACAAAGACCCACCAAGGCTGGTGGCTTCTCAGCCGGGTGATTTTGTACATCCTGCATTACGGGACTCAGAAGTCCTCATTCTAGGAAAGAACAGACCTCAGACTGTCAGCAAGCCTGGAGACCATGATTTATGACGAGCAGAAAAACCCTGAGCAGCCAGTCTCCCTGTGGTCAAGGGCAGGGGCAAGCAATGGGGTGGGGCATTCCAAGAAAGGAAAAGCGGAAGCAGCGTGGTGGGTAAGTATCACCATGAACACGCCCACCTGGAAGGCAGGGCTATCCACATGCCAGCGGAGGCCTGGGGTGCGTGTGCTCTCCCCACCCAGTGCACTGGCCCCAAGCTGGAGGCTCTAGCCCCACAGTGGCTCAGGGCCTTGGTGTCCTGTGGTGGCCAAGTCCTCTCTCTAAGGCACCCCTCACACATGGGAACCCAAGAATCTAACAAAGCCTCAGTGCACACCAGGCACGCCCCCGCCCCCCGTCTCTCCAAACATGCGAATGGGATTCCCAGGACAGATCTGTCCACTGCAATGTCCTCCACCCAGTCCCAGTTAGCCCAAGAGCCCATGAGACCCTGAGGGTCAGAAGGGCTGGGGCCCTAATGCTCTTTAGGACTGCAGCGTCCACACCCATGGAGGCAGACCACCTCCCTGGGGCTCCTGTCAGCACCGAGCTCTGAAAGGAGTATGAGGTTTGGGGGATTTTTGGGGGGATGAGTACTGGAGCACAGAAAGGTGAAATGACATGATGTCTGGGAGTTGCTTTGAAACACTCCAGCAAAGAGAAGAAAAAAAAGGACAGATGAGCCGACCCTGGCAGCATCCTGATAGTTGCCTAATCTCAGGGACAGGTGTCCTGGCTTCACTGCTCAATTCTCTCAACCTCTGTTGCGTGTGCTTGAAATTGTTCATCACGCAGTTTTTTGGAAGCATGAGGGAAGATAAAGGCGACACAAACCCCACCGTGACTGATGAGGTTCCGTCCTGGAAGCCCTCCTGGGAAGGGAGACCCCCCAGGGTGAGAAGCTGTCTCCCCTCCTGCCCACCCCTATCCCCACAATCCCCACAGCAGGGCTGATCAAAGAGCCACTGCTCTGGCAGTCGACTATGTCACCACGTCCAACAATACACCCAAACATGACTGGGTAAACGCTGCTAACAAGCCTAACCCCCGGATCATTCTCTTTAGAAACTCCCACAGCTACTGCCTGTACACTTCATCACTGAAAACCAACAGCCGCCAGATCAGGCTACACGTGTGCCGCTAAGAGACGCAAGCAACAGGGCGGGGGAAGGCAGCCAGCACATCGCACCTCACAGTTCCACGCGGCCAGCTCCGTGGTGTCTGCCTGGCAGCAGCGCTCACGGCAAGGCATCCACTTCCTGTCCCGGGCAGATGGATGCCCAAAAAGCATCTCATCCTTTAAACACAGATCAACCTCCCCAAAACCAGCTCCCGTACCTCCCTCCGGGCCTCAGCACAGCCAGCGCTGCCAGCACCTGCAGAACTGCAGCAAGGTGTGCCGTATTCCCGGAGACATGTGGCCCGACCTCCTTCCTGACAGCTGGTGACCCAACACAAACAACAGCGACCAGCTCTGAAGTCCCGGCCTGCAATCAACCACTCCAGGATCACCATCCTATCACTTTCAAATAAAAGGGCCTCATATTTTGAGCATAATGATTTTAAGGAGCTCAACAATTTCTTTGCATGCATTATTCATTTTGTGACACAAAACTGTTATTTCACTGAGATTACTGTAAATCGCTACATGAAGAGCTGGCTTGCATGAACAATTAAATGATAGATATGATAAACCAGATTTATAAGCTTTATGTCCCTATAACATAAATTCCTTGAATGATTTAACTCAACGGAGCTAGAAAATTCTTTCTGGATGCCAGGTTCGTGGATCCGCAGCTCCCCCAGCAGCATTTAACAAAAACTTACTGAAGACTGAAGGGAAAAAATGTTTAATAAAAGGTCTAATATTACTATGGTAACCAGAGCAACTTGTTTCAAAAATGAATAATAGCTCTGTTAGGTGCTTCATTAAAATTTTCCAACCAAACACTGCCCTTAATCTTCTCAATGGAACAAAAGGCATATTCAGGATACATGTATGAGACTGAAAATAACATCGGATACAACCGTGAGCCTGAGCACAGACATCTTCAGTCTGACGCACACAGAAAGATGGGATCTAATCTGCTAAGATGAGAGAAAGCTGGGTATTTAGCTAGAAACAATTGATTTTAAAAACCCTCAATATCCCATTGTTCTCTTCTCCCCTAATCAACAAACTAAGGACACTCATCACTCCTCCCACGAAATGGCTCTCTCTGACGCAGGTAACAGCCTGCAGACCGGGCAGCTACCAGACAGGGGCCAGGCGACCCAGCCCATGAGGCTCCAGGCTCAGGCAAGGCCATCTTCTCCAGAGTCACACAGCTGACTCCCCCCTAGAAGTAAGATCTGGCTGCAGGAAGCATCCTTTGAAAACACCTGAGCATAGCTTGCAGCCTGGGAGAAGGACACTGTTTCTCCAACCTAGGCCACCACCATCACTCCCCATATTCATGCCACAAGCCTGAGACACTTCCCAGACTTGCAGTGCAACTACAGACTGCTGGGGCCACCAACTGACATGACGCCTACAGTGAGCTCCGAGGGTGTTACACCACAGCCACGGGGGCTACCAGGGCCCACGTGGAAGCACCAGGCCAGGCCACCGCCACCTGGGACTTACTGGTTATACTCAGTACAGTCCCTTCTGGTTACGCTGTATTCTTGGCCTAAGCACCCCACGCACCCACCCAATCAACAGGTCCCACAATCCTCATACCCAATCACATTCAAATCTCACACCTGCCCTCCCCCCATTCAAACTCCCACTGGCCAGCATACCTGGGATCTCAAACATCTTCCTCACTAGCTAGGTGCTGGGGCTGCACCACCAAGGAAAAGGAGGTGCCTGGGAAGGCCTGATGATGCAAGCAAGGTAGACACTCTGTTGCCACAGCTAAGCGTATGGGCTTCTCCAAATCCAGGAGTAGGCAGCAGCAAGCAGCCAACCATTCCACAATCTGCACCACGGGTAGATATGCTCAGGGAGCACTGCCAGAGCATGCCAGGCTCTATCACCCTATGACACTGGGGAGGGATGACTCTCAGCAGGATTCCTCCTCAGAAGACTCAAAATGACCAAATGAGAAATCTGCTTGGGCCAGAGAGCTGAGGTCACAGCACATACCACACCTTTCCGCAAGCCTGCACCACAATGAGGTCGGCTGGCCTATGCCTTCCTCTTTTGTGACAGCCCACAAGAAGAGTCTCGAAGACCACGTCAGATATAACAACCCCACACATGTGGTCCAATATCTCTGGACCCTGCCCAAACACTTCCTGACCCAAGGCAGCACGCACAAGGCCTGGGTATGCATGACGAATGGAAAACAGCCGCCCCCGCTGACAATATAACAGTGTGGCTAACGCCATGTGTGCTAATACAGTGCTCACTCTTGACCTATGACCTTAGGCACCCCTGGGAACTTCGATGCCACATACCAACTTGCCTCTTCACTATCAATGGCACCATCAACCCTCAAAACAGATGATAATAACACAGCCCTTCCTCCAGTGACAGCCACAGAAATTAAGCAGAGGGACAACCACTCCCAGCCTCCCACTCAGCAACCTGTGCTGGGGCCACACTGTGCCCTCCGAGTACAGATAACAAAGGGACGCCTATAGGTGGCTCAAGCCTGACTCAGGGAGGCAGGGGCAGGAAGACTGCAAGTTCAAGTCCAGACTGGGCAACTTCAAAGATTTATCAAGTCCTTATCTCAAAATTAAAAAATAAAATGGGCTGGGAAAATTCAGTGAAAAGGCCCTGATTTCAATTCTCAGTAATAACAACAACTGTAGGGGTTAGCACTGAGGCAGCTCTGCACTAAAGCCAGAAGTCTCTCCATTACTGGGCACCCAGGAGGAAGGGCCCAGAAAGCACCGTCCGGGACAGTCACATCATGCCCATGGTGACATTTATCTCTGCAAGAGTCTCACCACTCCTATCACAAAGCCACACAATGGCAACTCAACCTCAAAAGAGGACTAAGGTGCTGAGCTTAGCACCGCAGGAGCCCAGCTCCAAGAGTGTCACCTGCATGATGACCCTGAGTGCTCAGAACACAACCAGCCACTCCTTCCCAACCTCCCTGCCAGGATGCAACAAACCCAGATCTATAACTACCCTCAGTCACTACAGAGCAGGAGCCCAGCTCAGGGACAAGAAGACAAAGCCTGAAGGGCCTAAGAACTGGCTCCGAGGTGCAGAATTAAGCAGAAAAGACAATTTTGAAATCTAAGGTCTCCTGACTGAGCATATGGGATAGAATGCACATCCCACCAATCACCTCAGGCACACACACCAAGCACAGGGACGCTAAGGGGTGACGAGACCCTAGCAGATCCCGCAATCTACCTGTCCCTGTCTGGTCTCCTTGGCTTCAAGTCTTGGACAAACACCTGCACTGTGCCTCTGTCACCATCCTCATGCCCAAACCACTAAGGCACTCAGCCCTCCTTGCCACACAGTCTTACTAAGGCTGCCCAGTGGATACAGAGACAGCCATGTACTGCCAAGAGGCACCTGAGAACTTCCCACAGTGAAGCACGTGTCCTATAGCTCCATCAGTATTGTGGTATGGAAAGCCGCCCCCCCCCCCCCGCCCCAAATGTCTCGTGTGCTGTCAGGGCCTGGTGTGCAGGAGTGGACTGTAAGTGTGAGGTGGAAGACAGGCAAGTGGCTGATTACAGGCTACAGGAATGTGCACTGGATTACAGGCATGTAGTGGGGGCTTAAACCTGGAAGGGGCAGAACACTGAGGCTGAACGCAGAAGGGGAGTACCACTGGGACAGGTCCTGGAAGGATAGATGCTGCTATGTTCTTCCTTCCTTCGGGGACTTGACTTGACCTGATTTGGCTTCCGGTTCGAAATGCCGTGAGAAGCTGCCTCCACCTCCACCTCTGCCACATGCTTCCACTGGTTCAGACTGCTCATGAATAGAATTGTGACCTCCTGCAACTGTGAGCTAAAATAAATTTTTCCTTCCCTAATTGGTGCATGTCAGGTACTGAGTCACAGCAATGAAAAAGCAACTAAGATGATCAGTTAGCATGAGTTTGTCCAAACTTGCCTCCCTAACTTGTGTGCTAGAGATTTATCGGTACATCAGGTAAATTTTACCTCCCCCAAAATACCAAATCTAGCTAACAACACACACATTTAAGTGCCCAGGGATGAACTAAAGTCTACAACTTACTGTGAGATATACCCAAAAACCAAAACAAAGCAGGTTGACACTTGAAGAGATGACCAGATGGAGAGATACAACACACTTTCCACAGTGGCCTCTTTGCCTGGCTTATCTCCCCGTTTCTTCTTGTGTTTGAAGCATTTCACAATCAAATGCTAAAACTAAGTGACAAGGCTTGGATCCCACAGTGGCCCACAATCACCAGCCATCCCTATGGACTTTGGCCAAATGATATCCCACATCACAGAGGCCCCGTCACTCGGGTGATCCCAGGGAAAGGAGCAAGGCACCTGGACTCTGGGCTATTCGTGCCTCGGTAGAGATACATGACATAGGTGGTGCGTGCTTTCAATCAAAAAAATTAAAAGTCAAAGTAAAAACACCTATACTTATAACTTACAAAACCGCCTGTGCTTGTTTTGTGTTGGCTGGGCCAAATTATAACATAGGAAGTTATGATTAGGGGTACTGGGAATACCTCAGTGCAATTTCCCAGCCTTACTGAATTATAATTGACAAATAGAAATTGTACATATTGCATGTGTATACTGTGACATTATGAAAACATTACCACAATTGGGCCAATTAACATCTCCCTCACCTCACAGTTACTTTGCACACATACATGCAGTGTGTGTCTGTGTGTGTGTGTGTGTGTGTGTAATAAGAACACTTAAGAACACTTAGAGCACTGCTCTTAGCAAGCAATAAATACATGATCCAGTAAGATTAGCTACAGTCACCACGCTGCACATCATGTCCCCAAAATTCAGTTATCTGTGATTGAAAATATGTACCCTCTGACTAACAACTCTACAAACCCGGGCCCCCAGCCCCTGGCATCCACCATTTTCTCTGCTTCTATGAATTAAACTTACTTAGATTCCACTTATAAGTGTAGTTGTAAGTACTTGTCCTTCTGTGTCTGGCTTATCTCACTCAGCACAATGTCCTCCAGGTTCATCCATCTTGTAAATGGCAGTTCTCGTTTTTCTCAAGGGTAACAGTCCAGTCTCAGTCCTTCAGTGCTGCTATAACACAACACCTGAGAATGGGCTACTGAGGAAGGACACTTTTTCTCACAGCTAGGGAGGCTGGAAACCCAAGCCTGAGGTCCCTCTGCTGCTTACCCACCAAGGACAAAGGAGGAAAGGACAGAACGGACAAACGCTGTGTCTTCACATGACGGGCAAGCCCAAGAGAGCAAACCCGCAATCTCAAGACCTTTTAAAAGGGCTCTCATCCCATCTAGAAGGACTCCATTTTTGTGACGTAATCACATCCTAGAAACCTCGACTCCTAATACTGTCACACTGACAATTAAACTTCAATACATGAACTTTTGCCAAAACTATTATTTTTATTAGTACTTGTGACACACTGCAATAACAATCAGCTTGAAATACTGGGTCACGTATGTACCACGTCTTGATCATTCTGATTTCCCTTCCCAATTCCTACCTCCTGAGCCACCCACACATCCCCTTTCCCTCACCACAAAGTCTATCTTCTTCCATTTCTTATTTTGCTCTTCAATAAACTATGCAATATTTAACTTTCTGTGTTTAATGCATTTTACTAAGCATGATGATCCCAAGGTGCACCCCTTTTCCTACAACGGACTCAAATTTATCTCTATTCATGGTAGAATAGGATTCTATTGCATAAATAACCCTTATTTTCTTTATCCATTCTCTGTTGATTGCCATATTGGCCCTTCCAAGATTTATCTATTAGAAGCTGTGCTGGTATCAACATGGGTATGTATGTGACACTGCTGGATGACTTTAACTGTCCCTCCAGAGAGAGACAGCTGGGTAAAATAAGATACCTATTTTCAGGGATTTTTTTTTGAGGAATTTCCACACTGCTTTCCACAATGGCTATACCAGTTTACAGCTCCAAAAACGAGGCATAAGTTTCCTTCTCCACAGCCTCACCAGCATTTGTGGTTTCCTGAGTTCTTCCTACTTGGAGTTAGGTAGAACCTCTGTATTATTTTGATTTTCATTTCCCTGATGGCGAAAGATGCTGAACATTTTTCACATACTCACTGGCCATCTGCACTTCTGAGAACCACATCTACTCATTTCAGTTGCCCATTTTTTGATTGGTCTTTTCTTTGAGGGAGGGGGTTCTAATTGTTTCAGTTCTTTGTATATCCTAGATAACAGCCCTCCAACTGAGGAGTGGCCTATGTCTTCAAGGATTTTACCTATTTTATCTTCCAGCAGGTTCAGTGTTTTCATTTGAATATCTAGGTCTTTGATCGTTTTGATTTAATACTGATACACAGTGACAGATGTAGGTCAAACTTCATTCTCTTGGATGTGGCAAGCCAGTTCTCCAGTACCATTTGTTAAAGAGGCTATTTTCTCCAGTGTATGTTTTTGGCCTTTTTTTTCAAAGATGAGATGGCTGAGGGTTGTCTCTGCATCCTCAATTCTGTTCTCTTGGCCCACCTGTCTGGTTTGGGGCCAATACCATGTGGTTTTTGTCAGTGTTGCTTTGTAATATAACTTGATGTTCAAGCCAGGCCCAGTGGTACAGCAACTTTATTTTCTACTTATTCATTTATTTCCTTTTGGTGGGGCACTGCCACCATGCCTAGCTTAATGTGGTTCTGGAGAATCAAACCCAGGCCCCCATACCTGCCAGGCAAGTGCTCTTAACCAATGAGCTATGCCTCCAGTCCAATTTTTCCATTCTCTAGTGGTCTCTTCAATTTCTCTTTTCTGAGTATTATAGTTTTCATCATAGAGGTCCTTTGCTTTCTTAGTTAGGTTGATTCCTAGGTATTTAATTTTCTTTGCGGTGACCGAAGAGGCAGTGAATGAATTTAGGACCACATTTAGAACGTAAAAATTCTACCCATTTTCTCTATTCAGTCATTCATTTTGGTTTTTTGCAGTGGCTTTTTAAAAGTCACAGCATGGCATTTTCTTATAATAAAAGTCTAAAAGTGTTCCATCCATTTCAAATATCTGAAAAAATCTGAGAAGGACTGGAGTTAACTCTTCATTAAATAATTGGTAAAACCACCTCATCGTCTTCATTGGGTGATATCTGATTACTGACTCATTCTCTTATTTTATTTTCTTCTTTGGAGGCGGGGAGCTGTACTGGGGATTGAACTTGGGGAATTCTATTACTGGGCTACATCATATGTCCCTGTTTCTTATTTTTCATTTTGAGAGAGTCTCACTGAATTGTCAAGGCTGACCTGCAATTTGTGAACTCCTGCCTCAGCCTCCCAAGTAAGTCGGATTATATGCATGTGCCACCATATTCAGTTTCAATCTCTTCTCATTACTGGTTTGATCAAATTCCTATTTCAGCATTCTGTCTCGATAATTTGTATATTTCTAGGAATTTTTCTACCTCTTAAAGATTATCCAGTTGTTGATGTATAATTATTCATAGCATTCTCTTACCCTTTGTATGTGTGTAGTATGAGTTGCAATGTTTTCTTTTCCATTCATACTTTTATGAGACTTTGTTGCAGTCTTAAGATTTATCAATTTTGCTTATTGTTGCCAAAAAGAACCTCTTAGCTTAATCTTTTATGCTATGTTTTCTACTCTCTACTTCACTTATTTCTGCACTTGAAGTTCAGCTGTTTTTTCTTTTATTCTTTCCTCTAGTTCTTTAATGTATAGTAAGGTTATACATTTGAGATCTTAATTTTTTCTTATTGTAGGCATTTTTCACTATAAACTTGCCTCTTACAGCTGTTTTGGCTGTATCACAAAAAAAAACGGTTATGTTATACACATTTTAATGTGTCTTGATACATTTTTAAATTTTCCATTTTGATTTAACTAATGGCTATGGAGTGTTTTTATTTCTTTTCCATACATTGGGGGATTTTTCTCTCTGTCACTAATTCCTAGTTTCGTAACACTGTGGTCAGAAAAGGTACTTGATTTTACTCTTCAAATTTGTTAAGACTTGTTTTGTGGCCAAACATATGTCCAAGAAAATGTTCCATGTGCGTTGGAGAAGAGTAAGTTTCTACTACTGGATAAACCAGTCTATATATGATGCATACACATAAATATATAATATGACCCCCGTCAAGGAAACCTGTTTTCAAGTCCACTGAATCTGCTCATGCCTGGTGGAATCTACAGCTGAAGCTCTCTGTTGCAGTTTTTAATTCATTGTATTCTACAGCTCCAGAGTTTCTATTTGGTTACTTCAGTGACTTCTGTCTCCATATTACACTGCTCATTTTTGTTCATATATCATTTTCTTGTTTTGACTATCTTCAAATTCTTGTAGCTTATCCCATTTTCATAAAATAAATGTCAGTACTCTAAATTCTTTGTCCAGGAGCTTGTAGATCTCCACTTCATTAAGACCGGCCATTAGAAAATGACTGTGTTCCTTTGGTCATGTCATGTTTCCTTGATTTTTTTTTTTTTTTTTTTTTTTTTTTTTTTTTTTTTTTTTTTTTTTTTTTTTTTTTTTTTTTTTTTTTGCTCCATTTTCCTTGAAGAACTACACTGTAGTCTTTGCATCTGGAACAACGTTCACCAACCCCAGCCCTTACTCACTGGCTTCAGGAAGGTTGTCCTTTCCTGGTCGGCCCAGTTAGAGATTCTAGGAGTGTCCCTAACCTTTACTACAGATGTACCCACTCCAGTTCTCCTTTACCTCTTCAGGCTTAAGACCAAAGGCTGTATTTCTCAACTCAATCCTGCAAAGATGGCCTGGGTGCTGAGAGGCCCCCACTCATTTCCGTAGAGCAGGGCTCAAGGCTGTTCAGGGTTATACTCTTTCCCCAATTCAGCAGAGGCCAGCCACCTGCCTGTGTGCTCACCTGCACTCTGCAGAGGCTGGTGTGCCCCATAAGAGGGGCTGGGGCAAGACTGCACAGCACGTGGGCCTGAGGGGCAGGGCATGCTGAATACATGGGAGGGCCGGTTGAGGGTATCCACAAGTGACATTCCACAAGATTCACGGTGGACCTCTTGAAGTCCATGAGAGAGTAACAGAAACCATAACTATTTGTTGAGTTCCATGACCCAATTATTTTACGTCTCGGCAACCCCCCCTTCCCTACACTGCTAGCTACCACTAGGAACCCTTGGTGTTTTTAGTGAAGAAGGGGGGTGAAAGGAAGTTTAAAATACGGTTTGAAAATAAGATGAACGTTTAAATTTTTTCAGTGATTACAGTAAAAGGCACAATGTCATGAGCCCCCTCACTTCAAACACACACACCCGTCGCTCGTGCCACTTTCGGAAGCAGTTCTAAATCCTCTTTCTTAGGTGTCTGGCACTGTGCTGTCGTGGCTGCCTTGATGTCCTGAATCCATTCAAAATGTTGACTTTTCATGGTCATTTTGACTTCGGGGAAGTCAGAAGCCACAAAGTGCCAGCTCTGGTGACAAAGATGATGACGACACACGATCACATTTTTACAAGCTGCCTTTCTGGTGGACAGTGCTCAACAAAAGCATTCAGCATATCTTTTAAATAACATTGCATAAGGACATTCAGGACTTCCAGAACTACTTCAGAAAGTGGCAAACAATGGAATACAAAGTGTCTGAAGCAAAAATGAGCAGTTTGAGGGGGATCCGTGGTAATATGTCTTTTATCGTATCAATTTTCTAAAAATTTAAACACTCACCACATCCTTTAATCACCCGTTGGAAGCCTGCTGGACAGCTTCCCTTCCCCGGAAACTTGAATACTCAAATCGTTGTGTTTCACTTGGGGAAGAGAGAAGGCAGAGAAGTCCCCCTAGGCACTGAGGTGTGCCCCCATGGGGAGCGTGTCGTCAGTAAGGTGAGACTGTTCTTTCGCTCTTAAAGTGTCCATTCTTAATATTTTGCCCATCGAGACCTTCAAGGGGGATTCCACAAAGGTACTCTGGTCTGTGGGAGTTTACCAAAATCAGTGTTTCTGCAGGGGAATGAGGGTGGGAAACTTTCACCATCTTACTGATATCACTCTCCTCCATGTGCTTTTTTCTGTGGTATTTCCTATACTCCTGGGCCTTTCCCCTGCTTTGTTCAGCTCAGCAGCCTGTATTCATTCTTCTTAATTAGGATCTGAGCGTTGCACCTGCTCCCCTTGGCTGGGGCTGGGTCGACTTCAGAAGCTAAAGATGTAAAGGTTCTAAAGGCAATTTAAGAAATAAAATGCTACTAAGAAGAAAATGTTAGGAACCTGGCAGAAGGGCCAACTGGGAATGAAAGTCCAATTCCTCTCTGCTGGAAGGTGCCTGCATTCTGACTCATGACTGCATAGGCCCAGTGCCTTCTTCATCTGGCTGGCACTCTGGCACCACGGGCCGGCATGCTGAAGCTCTTCTATCCTAATCCCAGACTGCAGAGAAAAGAAACCATTCACAATTCTGCAGCTACCTTCATACCCTTATCCCACTGCTTCTTTAGAAATACTGTCCCTGGTCCCTCCACCCCCTCAGTCCTAACCTCTGCCTGGGGCCAACATCTCACTGAAATCTACACATGATCACTCCAGCCAGGTGTCATCCTCCTTTGAACACTGACATTTCCTGGTCACAGTGTGAGTTCTGTCACCTCGACATGTCATGAAGCCTTGAAGACAGAGTCAAGTAGCAGAGTCAGGTAGTGCTCAGGTAAAGAATCGGCTGGAAACTTATCACGGGGACATGGTGCCCACACGCATGCTGCCGGTGGTCCATGCTGGCTCCTAGATGCCAATCCTGAAAGGCTCTCATGTGGAGGTAAGAGGCAATAAGTTCGCAAGTGGTCAAAAGGAGCCCAGTAGGGGCAACAGCTCACCTTCAGGCTCTCCCAGGGATGGCCTGACCTGGAATCCACCAGCTACAATTCAAGTAACTTACAATGGTGCTTCATTCATGACCTACAGCTCGAACAACTTAAGGTTCCCGTGAGTAAGATCTATTGAGTTAAAAAGTCACACTGGTACTTGAGCATGAGGATGTACACCTCTAATCCCAGCACCCGGGGAAGCTGAAGCAGAAGGATCACAAGTTTGAGCCTAGCCAGGGCAATTAAGTGAATTAGGGAGACTCTTTGAAAATGTTTTTAAATGGACTAAGATATATATACCTCAGTCCAAAGACTCAATCCCCAGTACCACAGAAAGAGATATACGTAAGTTCACACTGCTTTTACACAGAGCAAATGGAATGACTGCCTACTCATCACATGACTAAGACATAAAACAACATGAGATTATCTGATCCATCACTTACCTGGGCCTGGGCTTCCCCCTCAGCAGAAGGCTCCTCAGCCCTCTCCCTTGACATGGCCGCACCTGGGGGATCCCTTCTCAGTGTCCCTGGATCTCAAACACTTGGGTACCTTGCTCTTCCCCAGTATTCACTGGCACACTCACCCTGCATGAAGCCCCGCCACAGCTCAGTCAAGGACGGTACCATTCGCCCTTCTATGGCACCCGGTCCCAGTCCAGCTTCCCTCTGCGCTTTCCAGAGAAAGGAACCACACAGAGACTCTGACCCGCCTCCCTGAGACTCTCCAGTTTGAACTGACAATCTCTATCCTACCGAAATGATACCATAATAATAAGAGAGCTAAAGAAGACCTTCCAACGGAGCTCACACGGGCAGCGAGCTTCCGTGGGATCGGCTAATTTTCATGTTTACAGTATTCTGGTGTAGCAGCCTGTCCTTCACTTTACTGACTTTGCCAACATGATCTACTGCCTTCCCTTCCAAATGGATTGCCGAACAGCATTTTATTGGGGATTTCCTCTAAAAGGCAATTGGAGGTTCCTGCAACACAATTTATAGGTGCATTGTTTCCATTTATTTTAATTTTATTTATAGCCCTATGCCTGGAGCCTGCTGGGCACTGGCAGCTGTAAATCAATGATCACAGACGTGGCACCGCTCTGCTCCCCATTGATGCCCAAATATCAGGGAATTGTTTGGTGAGCACTAATACGAATACTAATTACTTTTCCAATCAGACCATGGGTGTGAGCACCCTTTGAAAACTGTACAAAATTTCATCACATACTAGACATGATCTTGAACCAGACACAGGAGTGGTCCTGGGTGCACAACAATCGGCTCTGGGGAGGGCGGCGCACTAAGTGCTCCGAGCCGGGAGCTGAACTGTGGGGTGCAGTCTTATTCGCTGAAGACTCGAGGAGCTTCTGGACCTCTGTGAGCCTCAGATCCCCTAAATATCACAACACAGGCACAAAGATTTTGCTGTGAGAGCTGCTGCTAATCAGATGAGCTCCTGGAACAAAGCTGGACACACAGCAGGGCGTCAGCACCAGGGTCCTGCCTCCTGCCCACTGCTGAGGCACACCCTGCCGTCCTCTCTGCCCCTCCCACACACTGCCCACTGGACTGTCTCATCCGCCATGGCCTAGATTCTCATAGCACCACAAACCCAAGTGCCTAACAATGAATGCCTTGGGCCTGCCAGGACCTGTTCCGTCCCCAGGGACTGAGGTCACTGTCCTCTACCCTGATGCCAATCCCAACAGCAAGGACTCACAGCTGACACTGAGGTCCCTCACACCACATAACCAAATCGTGCTGACTGCACCTCCCTGTGACACTTCTCGATGCCTCTCCACCTTTGTTATCTCGACACGCTAGGCCCTGGGCACCCACTGCCTGGCTCACCTTTCCATGTCACCTCCCTGCAGTCCCAGGATGAGCCTTCTGACAGTCATCACCTCCAGATTATAGTCCTGCAGTGGCCTATATCACCACTCCTGACAACAATGCCATCATAAAGAAATTATGTATTTTGTCTGTGGATGCTGGTCCTGTCTGGAGGCCATCAGATGGCCATTGGAACATGAAAGAATGTGGCACACACTATGTCCCTATGTCCGGCAAGGCTTTCCAAAACATCAGGAACCTCTACCAGCTCCTGGTTTCTGCCTCTGACATGAAAACGGTCCCAGACTGAGGCAGCACCTTCAAACCTGGGACTAGAGTGAGAAAACGCTCAGCGATAGACCCAGCCTACAGCAGACCCATAGCATGCCACAGCCTACACGTAACAGGAGCCTGACAAACCTGAGGGATGCTGGAGCCACAAGAACCCCACTGTCACACACGGACAACAGAACCCTGTCCTCTGAAGGCTCACAGCCCCATGGTCAGCAGCTGCGATGAGTCTCTGAGAGCTGGCCACCAACTGTCTCCACAAAGAGCCACCCCGCCCCTGACCAGCCCTCCCACTCATACCAGTGGCGCAGTGCCTGCAGCCAGCACATCCTCCAGCCCTATTATCCCACCAGCTACTGAGAAACCATCGCCCCCTCCAGCCTTCCTCACCCTGGCTTCTCAGCGTCAGGGACATGACCTGTCTCGCCATGTAGCCAACCGGTAGAACCAGGGAACAGGGCTCATCCCATTTCCTCTGTACCCCCAGCTCCTTTCAGGGTGCCTGGGCCTGAGTGGGCACTAAGCATGCTGTTTTGGGGTCTTTTTAAGACATCTATTGTTTAAGAATATGTATGTGCTCAGTTCTCATAAAACCATTTCACATAATGCTGAACTTCAAAGCTCTGGCCCCCAAAGAGAAAGAGAGCCAATTTGGGAAGGCGAGGTTAGAGCCAACCTCAGGGAACTATTGAGGAGGCTACAAGCCGGAAGACCTTTTGGAAGCACAGAAACACTGCTGCCCCATCGCAATGAATAATGGCTGCATTATCATTCCCTACCTTGGGCAAACAGGCCATTGTAAATGCTTATTTTATGACTTGGTCTTTCATAAATTATGCATCAAGATTCTCTTCACTTGGCTCTTCTCAGGCCTTCCAGATGCAGCATTAATTTGGCAGTGATGTTAAGTACATGTATCCTCTCCGGGCTGGTAAGTCCATTACGAGAGGCTTGTCTCTCAGCAGCAGCAGGCCCAGGGATGACCCCACGAAGCACAGGAAGAGAGGAGCCACGCAGGGTGCTCCTCACCAAATCCCATTCAGCAGGCGCTGGGAAGGCAAGCTCCAAGACACATGCTGCCAGGAAATCCCCAGAGTCTGTGCCTCTCCTGTCAGTGCCTGCAGTTCCCCACCAAAGTAGGGAGACAGCACCGACACACATGTTGTTTCAAAAGACAATACGACATGGAAGGTGCTCAGACAATATCTGGGACACAGGCTGAAAGTGAGCAGGTGTGCATGTGCGTGCATGTATGCGTGTGTGTGTGTGTGTGTGTGTGTGTGTGTGTGTGTGTGCATGTAGCCCATTCAAACACTCAGTCCCACAGCTAGAGCAAGGTGACAGGCAGAGAGAAGCCCAGAATGACCAAGAGGGTAAGGCAAGAACAAAGAGCCAACGGGCCAGGGAGCTCAAACTTGAGTCTTATCTTAGTTACCTTTTTGTCCCTGTGACTCAATACTTGACAATACACAAATTTAGGGAGGAAAGATTTATTTTAGCTCACAGTTTCAGAAGGTAGGTGGTCGGAAAATGGTGGAACCACATGTCAAGGGCAGAGCTAAGGCCTGAGCAGGAACTGAATATGGAAACAGGTTCTCATGAACACAGCCAAGTCTGGGAAGAAGGGCAGAATGAGCACACGCCCCTCTAGGTCAAGCCCCAAGCACCCAACCCTTCCAGTCAGGTCCCACCTCCCAACAGTATACAATATCCACAGGTACATGAGGCTTTCAGAGGACACTCCAGCTCCAAACCACAACTCTGAACTCCAAGGAGGAGCCAATCAGAGGCCTTCAGCCAAAGCTAAGACATGCAGACTAGCATGGTGATAAGATCTGCAGGAGGAAACAAGCAGGTAAAGGAAAACAGCACTGTCGGACCAGATGGGAGACTCCCAAAGTGGTTCAGGCCAGAGGGAGCAAGATGCCACCTCAAAGGGCAACAACCGTGGGAGTAGAGAGTGAAATTCAGACAAGACACATGGGTTCTCATGTGGGCCGGTAGCACTCAACAGCAGTGTGGCCTTTAGAACCAGAACTTGAACAACAAAGAGGACAATAGACTAATGGAGAGGTTTCTTACCTTCTTACTATCTCATTCCTTTGTCTTCCTTCCTGGAGAATTACAAGGCTTCCATTTTTTAACTTAACCACATTTGCATATATTATTAGTCCACGGGGAGAAACCACGCTGAACAAATGTATCCCATCTCCTTTCATTCCCTCAAACATAAAAGAGAAATATAACTGGAGTCCTGGCCATAAGCGAGGGCCTGTGTGGGGCATGCAAGGGCACCAGGGACACAGAGGGCCCTCCCTTGGGGGCTTCTAACCGTGGTGCAGCCCATGGAAGCCCCGTGCAGGTGAAAACCCTAAGAACCACCTGCAGGCACCTGCCTAGGGCAATTACGGCAGACAGGTGGGGGCCATGACTGTGTGGTGCTGTTCTACGGTGAGTGGCTGCTCCATCCAGTTTGCACAAAGAACTGTATAGCAATTTCAACTGCTGTTCTCCTGAACTCGTCTGATCTACCCTGAAGGTAAGACAGCCACACCCCACATGAGGCCTTCACCGCTGCCCAGGAAGCAGCAGCCTGCCATCCTGGGTAGCCAGGGCACTTTACCCAGGTTCTCTCTGAGAGGGGCAAGCCACACCGGACTGTCCAGAAGCCTAGCTGAAGCAGAGGTCCTCACATGACTTGGAGACACAGGCTGACCACGCCAACAAGCGTCTGCAGGCAGAGCAGGTGGCGACTCCATCTATGCAGGCGCCACCAAGCTGACCCGGTGTTCTGCCGGTAGCCAGGCTTCTCTTTAATTCAAGAAACCTGCCACTTACAAAATGCCACTGAGCATCCACACAATCAAAACATGGGTCCACAAGAAAGGTCCACGAGGACACGGACAGGGTCCTGGGTCAATGAGGGAAGATGAAAGGCACGTGCAGTCAATCTATCTGTAGCAACATCAAGGCCAGAGCCATTAAGAGGAAGCAGACAGTACTCTTGTGTCCGAGCCTAGGTTGAGACGGCACAGACTTGGCCCACCCACCGGCCCCGGCTACGGCATGATGCCCACATGCGTGGAGGCAGACAAGAGCTCGGGCAAGGGAGGCAACGAGTTAAGGGTCCTCACCTCCCTGAAGAGAGAAGTCCGTGTGGAGGAGGGGTAGGTTCCCGGAACCTAGTCCTCACTCACCTGGGTGACAGCGGCCATGCAGGAACACTGCAGGACACAGATTATAACCAAATAGTGCTGCTGAACGCAGCAGCTTATAAATAGATCGTGAAGAACATTTTAACATAATTTGCTTTCCAGGCACAAAGCGCCATGTCAATCTACTCTCCACCCCAACAGAGGAAAGAGTCTCTGTTGACGGCTTTCTGGCAAAGGAAGAAAAACAGATTTTACAGTGAGCTAATCTGTCTTTCAAATTTAAAAAAAAAATGGAAAAGCTGGATTTGCATTTTCCTTCATTCATTCAACAACAGAGTGCTAACCAGAGCGTGAACCACCCGTGAGCCTGGAACCACCCTGCGCGGCAGTGGCCTTGAGTCACACTGCGAAATCCAGCAAACGCGGTCCACACCCAGGTCCTCTCTCCCCACAGCCCCTTCACTTGGTTTACGCCCTTCCCCACTGACCAGAAGGGAGGCACAGCGACAGCACGTGTGACGCACCTGGCAAGGGCGGTGGGTAGACAAATCCCTCCAGTGCTGACTGTGAATGAGCAGGGAGGTGAGTGACCAGCGGCTGTGGCTCCATAAAGGACAGCCTCACTCAGAGCTATCAGAGGGGCATCAGGTGTCCCGGAGCTGGGGACCGGAGATGCTACCACCTCCTCCACATCGCAACAACCTGCACGGCAGAAGCTTCCCAATCCAGAAACTGCTGAGCACTTGTGTAAGAGGAATTAAAGGAGGGCAAAGCCACACACCTAATGATTTACGGAAATTCCTTAGAACGGAAACTCCAACTCAGAAATGACTGATTTCATTTCAGAGTGGTTTGGTATTTTCGAATAAATCTACTGAGCATCCAGAATGCGAGGGAAATCAACCAACCAGGAGGCCATGAGCTGAGCCCTTCCTGCGGCTCCATTACGAGGGACGCTTTATTATCACACTGCTTCACTCTAAAGTGACATCGATTACCATTTTAATTTCTCAAAGATCAAAATGTATATACTTCACAATCAATGAACAGATTTAATAGGCCAGTGCTTCATGTTTCCAGCATCTAAGAATCAAAGAAATACAGCCACTATCCCAGCAACTCTGCCAGGTGTGTCGTCAGCCCCACCGTGGAGAACAAACCCTATGGAAAGCCCCAGTCTCAGATGGCAGAGCAGGCTGTGGTTGACTCCACAGTCACCCCAGAAGGGCCACTGAGAGGTAGCCAGAGTGGCCCAACCACATATGCACATGTGTGGCCTCCAGGGGCCTCTCTTGAAATGAACCAGCATGAGTTAAGCACAAGATGAGGGCCTCTGGAATGCTCTGTGAAAGAATGAGCCCAATATCCAAAGACACCAGGAAGAAGGATTTCATGCACAGGGGTCCAACTGGGGGCTGCAGGGATTTTACCTTCATTTTTTCAGTTCAAAGGAACTGTCTAGCCCAAACGTTAAACATATAATAAAATTAATGCACATATGTAAATCCTGAAGCTTTTTTTACTGTGTGTGTGTGTGTGTGTGCGTGCGTGCGTGCGTGTGTCCTGAACTCACTATGGCGCCCAGGACAGCCTTGGATAGCAATCCTCCTGTCTCAGCCTCCTAGGTGCTGGGATTACAAGCATGCACCACCATGCACAGTTTGTGCTTTAGCACTTTGTGCCGTTCCTCCAGCCCCTAGAACTTTTTTTTTTTTTTAAATCAAAAGGCAGAAAACGGAAGGCCACAGATTGGCTACACCTGCTCCAGCCTCCTCTTCAAAACCCTGAGCTGCAGAGAAACAGCAGAATAAGAGACAAGAACCGTGGTGCAAGATCTTCTGTACGGGACATGACTGACAGGTCACTCACCTTTGAAGTCACGTGGTACTGACCAGGGAAGCCCGTGCAGCCAGCCTGTCCTGGTTCAAGTCCTCACTCCTCTGAGGCCCTGTGACCCAGGGCAACATGACCGACTGAGCTTCATGTTCACATCTACAAAACGGGTACAACATTTACTTCCACAGGTTGTTGTGAGAATTAAGTGGCAAGGGCCCTGAGCCACGCATGCACAAGTGTGCACTCAGGCCCTCCCCACCCCCGCGGTGCCCACAATGCCGAGCGCTCACTGACGTCCAGGCCCTCGGGCCTCCCTGCAACTCGTTCCCCTTCAACATAACCAGAACTGTGCTCTTAATAAGAAAAACCCTCTTACAAATACAAGTGGATGACACAAATAGAACCATCATGACCCTGGCCGGCACTCTCGGAAGTGGAAGCAAGAAGATTCCAAGTTCAAGCCCAACGTGGGCAACTTAGCAAGACCCTATCTCGAAATCAAAAGGAAAAAGTAAATAAATAAATAATAGGATGAGGATGTAGGCCACTATGAATAAAGGACCTGGGCTCCATCCCCCGTGTCACCAAACTGCTTACAAATACACATGGATGATACAAACAGCATTATTTATAAAAATCATCCCAAAAATACAGAAAACCTACAATATGGAGAAAACAACTTGATCAAGTCTTAAAAATAGGTGTATTTTTGAAGCAATAATTTCACATCTAGTTATTATGCCAAGAAAATGACCAGATATGCAAGCAAATATGTGAACACCTGGATGTTTAAGGCAGTGCCTGGAGGGAAAACCTAAAAAAGAAGCCACATACCACCAGGGGTGGCCAGCAACACCCACCGGGGTGTGCCCAAATCAAAGGGCCCTCCTACCTACCAAACATCTGCCTACAGAAGAACAATTCACCGAGGTTTATAGTTACATAAAGAAAGAACCCTGAAGTGTCTCATAGCCTACACAATCTTCCATTTGAAAACATTTTATTCTATTCTAACTTTAACATGCAAGGGCAAGTTCACTATAAACAATTCACTGCAATCTTTCTGGTGAGGGTGGTATTACATAACTCAAACGAATGGGGTAAAGTTCTGTACCCCATTCTATGCCCCCAGCGCCCCAGCAGCAAGGGACAGGGACGGATTCCCATGGCAAAGCCAAGCAGGGCTCAGCCACCCCTGGCCTCAAGGAGCACAGCAAGAGCCCAAGCAGGGCTGACCGGCACAGCACAACTCCAGAGAGGCCTGGGTCCTGCAGCACGTGGTAGGACGGTGTGGCAAGGACCAGGCCCTAGGAGAAGGAGGTGTCTGGGAGAAGCTCCTACACTGGGAATATTCTGAACACAAATGATCATTAGCCAACCCCGAGCTATCTCATAACTACAGTATTATTTACCCCACACCCCAAAGTTTCAATAATGACAGCTGTGCACACATACACATGCACACACACACACATGCACATACATGTGCACACCTACTTCATTTTAAGAAAAAACATAGGTACTACCTTTCTTTATAGCACAGAAAGTGTGCTAACCTAGAGGTCGGCATGAGGGAAAAGGGCACGGCATCTCCCCTCACCTGCCGACCGCACCATACCCTAGGTGTCCACTAGTACCTCAAGTTCTACATGCTCCACAAAGATGCTTCTCAAGTATCCCTCACGTCAGTGACTGTCTCCACAGTCCCCCAGATACCCAGCCACAGCCCAACAGCCACTGTTAAGGCCCTACTTCCCTGGCCCTCATACCGGCCACAGCAAGCCCCATCTCTACAGCGACCCCTACCCTTCTCACTGCCCACTCCTCTCCACACGTGTTCCCTGAGCCTCATGCCACCCTCCCTCCTCATAGGTCTCCCTGTCTCCACAAAAAAGCCCAGGACTTGCTGAAGGCCCTAACCATGTCATGTGGACCCTGCTCAGCACCTTCCACCAGCCTCCCCCACAGCCAGCATGGCCGTGGCCAGACTTCCCATGCCTCTCAGGGCCCACTGTTGCCCAGCCCCAAAGGCACAGCCAAGCCCTGACAACATCCACAGCCTCACGGGCCTCCCCCTTGCTTCCCCAGCCACACCATGAGGGCCAGCCTAATGTCTCTACCCAGAGGGCTCTACCCCAATCCTGACCTGCCTCTTCTTCCTCCTCCTTCAGACCTATGCCTAAACATCACCTCATAAGGATGCCCCCTGCGCCTTGGAGAGCAGCCCCTGATTCCACCTGACTCTGGCCCTACACTGTCCAATACAGGAGCCATGAGCCACTGTGGCTGGGGATACCCAAAACGTGGCCCACTTGGGATACGCTTTAGCCATGTGACCCACCCCAGACTCCAAAGACTGAGGACAAAAACGTGGTGTGGCTTCTCTCGGTAACAGCTGTTATATTGATTAGGTATTTAATTTGTGTGTCATGATCATTTTTATACACAAGACTGATAAAATATTATAAAGCTAATTTCACCTGATTCTTGGTACGTTCTCAGCATGGTCACGAGCACACTCAGGACCGTGTACACACCTGCAGCACCATCTGTGGTCCCTTCCACTGTATGCGGATGGCTCTAGGGTCAGAAGCCCCTGAGGGTCACTGCTGCCTTCCCAGCTCCCACTACAGGGCTCAGGCCCACGAACGTGCCAGGCTAAGTGATCCTAAACAGGAGTCCAAGATGAGCAAGAGAACAGAGCCAGAGGCCACAAGAAGACAAGCAATGAAGCCCCATCTCTGGTCGGGCCCAGCATCAGGCCCTTCCTGACCTCCTCCCCAGAGATGGTGTCACACAGTGGGAAATGACAAGACTAGGATTCAAGGGGCACTGTGCCAGTCCTCAGGGTCCTGACCAGGCCCATCCACACAGCCTCCCACACGTCGGGGGTCCCTTGCACCAACCTCCCTATTGCTTTTCACCCAAGGTAGGTGCTTCCCAACTGGGGCCAGAGTTTCATTGGCATGGGAGCTCCCAGGACACAGCTGATTCTCAATATGCCCAAGTTAACACACCCTGAGTCCAAGATTCCCAGCCCATGAAAGCATGCCCCTCCCTCTGCTGAGCAGCCCTATAGGGCCAGTCTGGGCCACATATCATTGGCCACACCCACCCTGACTCCACCTTCCTCCTCTGCTCATGTGCAGCCAATGCTGGCCACTCTGAAATCATGACCTCCCTTGGCCACCCATCACCCTCTCGGGTTTCATTTGCACTCCTCAGGGCCAGGTGCCAGCTGTTCCCACCTCCTACTGCCTAGGCAGCACCACACTCCCAGATAACTGCCACAGCTGACAGGACCATGTCAACACAGGCTGCCCTCTCCTCTGAGTCCTCCATGTGAGTTCTCTGATCTCTACTCTCCATGCTAAGGGGGGAGAAGAAATTTCTTAAAACTTTCGGCAAAGATAAAGGAAAGACCAAACACAACTCAAGTCAGCATTGGCTCATCCAGTCACAACATGATTGAAGAGCAGGCCACAGCTGAGCATGTGCCCAGACCCAGTCCCTCCTGAGATGCCTCCCAAGAGGGAGGGGACACAAAGGACTCCCCAAGGGAGGCACAGAAGATAGCCCCAGAGGCCAAAAGGAGTGGCCACACAAAGAACACAGACAGGGTGGTAGCAGAGGAAGGCACTGACAGAGCAGGGGACAGCCAGACGATGAAGACAGCACGGCTGGTGGCTTTACGGCTCGCAGGAGGGCAAAGAGGGAGAGCAGCCAGAAAACAGCCACCAGAGAGGCGGGCAGGGCTGCCCAAAGAACAAGATGGAGGGAGACACGCGTAAGAATATTACAAAGGAACTGTGTGTGAGCAGGGAAATGACACCACCCGCAGGACAACATCCAACACACTTTCCTGCCCCAAGGCCTCCCCCGCTCGGCCGCCCACCCAGCATGCCTCTATTCTCACAGGTGGTACACCAGTCAGGGCGCACACATGCGTGTACATTCACATCCTCCAGCTGCATGCTTCCCTGCACACCTGACCCCCGCTGGGCAGTGTCCTCCTCCCCTGCACCTCATCCCCCAAACAACCCTACTCAGTGAGGTCCAGGGTATCCTTCCCTTCCTTCCCTCCCCATCTCTACAGCTAGAATTCTATTTGTCAGTCGCTTCTCTGCAAGGTAAGCTCCCCCAGGGCAGGAAATGTATCTAATAATCTTTGTATCCTCAGCATCCAGAAACACAGAGATGCTTAAGAAATGGTTTGTACTGGTGTCAGTGGAGCAAGCCTATAATCCTAGCCCTCTGGGAGGCTGAGGCAGGAGGAACACAGTTTAAGCTCAGCCTGGGCAACCTGGTAACTTAATGAAACCCTGTCTAAAAATTGCGAATAAAAAGGTCTGGGATATAGCTCAGTGTGAAGGCCCTGGGATCAACCACCAATGCCACAAATAAATAATGTTTTGCAAGTAAATGAATGGATAGGTCAATGAATAAATGGCTGGATTAACTGGTGAAAGAGTGAATGAATTAATTGGAGTAAGAAATGGCTATAGTCTTGTTAAAAGGGCCCACAGACCTTGGAAGAATCCAGAGAAATCTTGTGCAGAGAAAGCTTGGCAGAATGCGCTCAGAGCCAGAGCTGCATGCTTGGAGCCAGGCAGCAGCCAAGGGTCTAGATAAACTGCTGTGAGCCCAGGGGCACTGCAATTCCAAAGCACTGATACGGAGGACGTGACGGGGTGAGAATAATCAAGTCAACCATAGCTATCAAACCACCCAGGACCAACGGGGAGATGCGGGGTCGCACAGCACGACTCTACGTGAGCGATCAATGATATGCCTCCATTTAACACCACGTCCCTGCCAGGGAGTCATGCGAAGAAAACGTAGATGGTGTCCAAGAAGTCACACTGCAGAGACAAGCCCCAAAGGGCACAGACCACAGCAGAGGTCACAAGCAACCAAATGCCCACATGCACAGCAGCACAGCTTACAAGATGTTTCATCTAGGAGCAAGCAGAAAAATGAGTGTGCTTCAAAGACAGCCACCCACAATCATGTTTCCAAAGAGAACTAGTGTGTGGGAAAGCACACAACCTATAGTAAGTACCCATGGGCAGATGATGTCATGACTAAGACGCACTATGGGTATGTGCCAATTTCACAAACTGGATATAATTATTATGTACCACAAGTATAGACTACTACAGTTATAATTATGGGAAAAGGAAAAGAAAGATGGAGAGACACTCAGACTCACTGCTTGATCCCAACAAAACACACACTATAACCGACCCCGTAGAGACATGACAAGCTCTGTTAGTCTCCAGGGCAACCAAGCAGTGGTTCACAGAGGTCTCACCCTTCCTTGGGCGCGGGCCTGGGAGGTCATGCGGTACAGCTGCACCCGGCGGCCTGAGACACATGTAAGCTTGGCCCTGCTTCTGCAACATCCTACTGGTGTAACCTTGGGCAAGTGAGCATTGACACAGACGAGTCAATCTCAGTGGACTGAGGAACAGCCAGCAGATCGGCACAGTGTGCTCCTGGGTGTGGGGGCGGTCAGGGCGGGCCCGGCCCCTGCATGGGGGCCCTCTTCCCCTCTGGCACCACGCCCCTGCTCTGCCTCCATGAACCAGCAGCTGTGCTTCCCATGCCTTATGCCGTCACGTTCTTGCTGTGGAGCCAGCTGACTGAGGCCTGAATTTCTCAAAACCACAAGCCAAGTCAAACCTCTCCTCCTTTCAGCTGTCATTGTTGGGTATTTTGTCTCGGCCACAAGAACTGGCTGACACAGGCATGCACCTAATCCCTGTGCGCCTCAGTTCCCCATCTGTCCAACAATGATAACCGCAGTGTCTACCTCATGGGTGCGGTGAGATACACCACAGAAAAACGTGTGTGAGATACTTCACACCATGACCAGGACACAGAGAACATTCACACACATTAGGTGCTCTTTTTTCCCAAGCACTACTTGGGACTGAACTCAGCATTCTGTAGCACTGATCTACATCCACAGCCTTTCTGCAAACGTCACCTTGTGACAGGATGTCATGGGGTTGCTCAGGCTGGCCTCAGATATGTGATCTTCCTACCCTAGCCTTCTGAAAGCTGAGATTACCGGCATATACCTCTGTGTTCAAATAGACGCGTTGTTATCATCATTCCTAGTATGTGTTATATTTTAAACACTGCTTACAATTTTAAATTCAGTAAGAATAGAAAAGAAGAGCCGGCATAGTGGCACATGCCTACAGTCCAGGAGGTTAAGGCAGAATGATCATTTGAGCCTACAAGTTCAAAACCAATCTGAACAAAATAGAAAAACCATTATTTAAAAATAAAATTAAAAAGCAAAAGCAAACAAGTTTAAAACATTCCACAAGAAGCTAAGGCTGTTGCAGCAGCACTTGGTGAAAGTAGACAGAGTGCTCGTTCTCTGACAACCCCAAGGCCACAGGGCTTAAACCTACAGGAGCACCAGGGCCCCTCATCCAGCTCCCCCTGCCTATCTCCACAGAGACACACAGGGATGGGGACCAGGCATATCCCCCAGGATTGGCCCTCTCTGCGATACCCGCCCAGTCTCCACTTACGGTGGAGGAGGCTCTACCCTGTTTGAGGTGAAGCTCAACCAGGTCGAGGTGGAACATCAACTGGGTCAGTGACAGCTCAGCCAGACCCCCTCCAAGGCCATCCTTGCAGGAAGGCCCAGCCCATAAGCCCCATGGAGCCCCTCACTCCTGTGTTGCCAGAGCCTCGCACCTGTGTGTGAGCACCCTCAGCTTCCCAGGCTCTACGCCAATAACCTGCGACAGGCCTGCCTTAGTTCAGCCCTGTCCCCATACCAGAAGTAGCTCTATGTGCCTGCATTTGGCTTTATGGGAGCTCACTGCACCCTGTAACTGAATGAAATTAAGAGAAATGGGTTTCACTATGAATGGAAGATTTTCTTCCATCCATCCCAGGAAAACAGAGGAGTCAAGAAAAAACTAAGATTTGCAATTTCTTGTCTCCAAAAAAGTCAGCCACATTGGCCAAATTAAATTTAAAAATCTCATTAAAAATATCTATAAATTAAATGCTGCATATTAAGATCAAAAATGACTTTGCTGAATAGTCGTTATGCTTTAACACCTGGTTCCAGTAACAGAGCCAGAGTTTTCAGGCACAGAAGGCCCACACACCTAGAAAAGTTTTAATGACTCCTAAAGAACTGGCTCACAAATGAAACTCTCCACTTCCATAGGCACGTTGCTGAGGAAATCACCATAAGTGGAAGGTAAGAGCACACTCTGGGGCAGCACCCAAGCGTCGGTCTAGGTCATTAAAGTAAAGGGACAAGCGAAGGAAAGGCAGAGCCCCCACCAGAGAGGCCTGCAGGGCCTGGGGAGCCGAGCGGTGGGCAGAAGGGCGGGGAGGTGGAACCAAGTCAATTACCCCCATGCCCAAGTGCAGCAGTCACACAAACAAGCCCACAGGCCAGCGAGAGGAGGCGCAGCAGGAAGGGCGGAGAGGAGCAGCAGACGCGGGCGAAGAACCCGAGCCAGAGTGATGGCTAAGGCCTGACAGGCAAATACGGGGTTAGAAGGACCGGGAGACACTTTCAAGTAACTTGAATGGCAGGTCCTAAATCTGAGAATTACACCCATAAACCTCAGTAGAATCATTCCACAGTTTTAACTACCTGGCTATACTTTGAACTAAAACCCTGTGTGGTTAAACACAATGAGCCTTCTGCCAGTTCTCCATGTCAAGTGTCACTGGTAACCGGGTTCTAAGGGGTTCTAGAGAAGCAGAGAAAACTACACAGGCCACCAAAAGGCAGCCAGCAGGTGGCTCTGAGGAGGAGCAGGCTGGCCTCTTGGGCTGAGCGGAAAGAGTGGCTGAGAAGGCTCTGAGGACAAGCACTCCCGAAAATGGCAAGCGCATGAGAGCCGTGGGGCCTGCACGTCTCCACGCCAGCCTCTATTGGCCACGTGTGATCCTCATGATTCATGAACAATTCCCGTGTCTATTCACTGCCACAAACCAGCTCCAAACAGCCTCATTAGACCCGAGCCTGCTGTGACCACAGGGTGTGCAGAGAAGAAAGGGCTGGCGCCAGGGAGAGAGCGGGCAGGAGGAGGCAGCGGCAGGGGAGCCGAGGCTGCCACCAGACCCAGAAACGGCATGAGGGAGTTCCAAACAGCTGCAGTTCAGAGCACAGCTAATTCACTTGCTACAGAATTTCAAAGTGTCACCCACACGTTGTTACTTCCAGCCCTACAGCAGGATTATCACAAAGGAACAGAGGGCTGATTAACCTCCCAAAAGCACTGTTCTGATCATCCCACTCCCCTACCCAAAAGCCTTCTATGGCTCCCAACTACCCACAGAACAAAGTCCAAGCGTCAAAGATGGCCAGACCTTTGCAGCCCTCTGCACCACGTTCTTGATCTCACAGACAAGGCAGCCAAAGCAAAGGATGGAGGGAGGGCCTGAGGCTAGCAGAGGCAGCACAGGACCAGGATCTCAGCACCTTCCACCACCACTGCTATGGCTTCAAGCCCAAAGCTCAGCCTGGCAACCAGCCCTCCGACATGTTGCCTAGCCGTGCAGCTGACTTTGCCATCACTGCCTCCTCAGCAAGATGTCATTCCTGCAACAGGCAGGCTGAAGACCAGCATGGCCCAGCCCACTTGGCTGCAGGGGCTGGCTTTACCGCAGGCAAGCCCGAAGCCCGTCACTTCCACGCGCCTCCAGGAACTACCAGAGCTGCTCACTCTGCCATCAACAGGCCTCCCTTGCCCTCTCTACGTGGGTCAGTCTCTGGCCTGGGATGGCCGTGCCCCATCCCACATACAGGAATTGCACCCTTGAGACCAGGGCACTCACAGACACTGGCCCTCAGGAGCCCACACAGCACACAAACACACCATCGTTGTCCTGCACAAGCAGCACCCTGGGCAAGCACCCACTGACATCGGAAGGAAGAGTGAAGAAAAGCAAACCATGCTGCCTCAGTCCCCGGCCCTCCACATTCGGCCCTGTCGTCTACTCTCCACTCCGTCCCCATCCCAGTGGCCTTCCTGGCAGAGAGACACACGGCCTGAAGCCACGTCATCTGACCAGTTTAAGTTCCCCGAGTACGTAGTACCCACAGTCCTCCCACCCATAAGAACATAAAAATAAGTGAACACACGCTTTTCCAAACATTCCCAGAAGACTGGCACACTCTGCCTGCCTAAGTCTCATGTCCTCTGCAAGAGGCAGCCTGACAGAGCAGCCAGAGCAGGGACCCTGCACTCCAGAGACCTGGCACAGGCCAGCCACCTCGCAGGACATGCAGCTGTAAGCACTGCAGTCCAGCACCACCTCGGGCAGCTCCAAGGGCTCCAGGACTAGGATGAGCTCCAGGCTTGGCACCGCCGGGTGCTCCAGACACGCTCACCAGTGGGACCGGTGCTCAGGAAGTTCAGTCACCTGCTGACCACAGAGAGGACAGTGCCCACTGCTAGTCCACATGCCCCACTTCCTCTATGTTACTCTACTGCTCATCAGTCACCCTGAGCCCTGTGACTCCACAAGTTAGTGGGGCAAGGTATGAGCATCCTAGCTGCTGCCCCTGTGATACCCATATTAGGGCAAAATCAAAAATCTGATGGATCTTGGCACCAGAGTTCCCAGGAATTAACTGGATCCTTCATCAGGGGCATTTGGCCAACAGGCACACTTGAAAAGGGGCACCCGGGAGGGTGGCAGGAAGACCTCTCTCTTCACTCATTAGTAAAAACAGAAAGTCCCCAAACTACATAATTACTCTTAGGGAAAAAAAAAAAAAAAAACCCACCTCCTCCCAAAGGCTGAATTTGTGCCAGCTCTGCAGGAGGGGCCCTAGGATTGAGGCCATGGGGCCTGTGGGCGCTCTAAATGCTCCGAGCTGCACCCCTGGGGCACTTCATTGTGTGTTATTTAAATTTTACCTCAATCTCTCATTAGTATCTATTTGCAATGCGTAATGATTACCTCCATCTTGGGAAACTTGCACATATATACACCCCATCTTAATCATTTTACTTTCCCTCCCCTCTCCCCGCTTCCCCACGTCCTCTCACCTTCACAATCACTTTTTAAAGAGTATCTAGCGTGCTCACGCGGTGATGTGCACGTGGTTCTGCCCGGCCCCGTGAGGGGAGAGAAGGCGGCCGGGTGTGGGCCCTGGGCCTCTCACGCTCCCTTGTATTAGGTACATTTTTTTAAAAGAGAAAAAGAGCACATAACGCTAACAGGCTTCATTTGTATCTTTAAAAGAACAGGGAGGAGCGCGAGATACCTTTGTGCACAGCTCCACGTGTCTACCTGGATGCGTGCTGAGCACTCCTGAAAGGGGACAAGAAACGGCAGGGCCACCATGGGATTGTGGAGCAAGGAAGATGGGCCATTGCGCAGCCTTTGGGGAAGACAGCAGCCCTTTAATTTCATGTTATAATGAACATTCCCAGTCCCCAGGCTCTGCCTCAAGCCATGAGGATCCTCAGCGCTCCCTCTGCCCCGCCCATCCCCTCGCCCCCAAACATCAATCAACAACCGCTCTGTGACTAGGGCTTATGCTACATATTTTGAACGCTGCTATACACATCTTAGTCTTGTTTGAGTATATAAATTAAACGTTGATTCTCACAGATATACGATTTTGGTAACAATTTTAAGAAAGGATCATTTTCAAAACATTATACAGCCATTAAAAATAGTGATTAGAAAGGTGGTAGTGACAAAGAGGAGGCCATGACATAATGCTCACTGGAAAAAAAGAAAAAAAGGGTAACAACGTACATGAGTATTGCCATAGGGAAAACCCAGGGTGGGGAGGACCACAAGACCAGGGCAGTGATGGTGTAGGCCACCCCGTGAAAACCAGAAACACCACCCTGCTATGGTAGTGAACAGTGAAGCCTGGCCAGGACTTGCCGGGTCCCTTGCCCAAAGCTCACCCTCCTATCTCCCACACTAGCCTGTCCCCAAAAGACTAGGTAAGGGGGTCAGGGAGGGTGGAAGTTATGGAAGTTAGATGTTATTTTTCTATAATGTGGTTATTCTTACAGTTTTTTAGACAGAGTCTCAGTCTGTAATCCCAGTTAGTCCTGAACTCACCGTGTAGCCCAGGTTGGCCAAGAAATGCCAGCAACCCTCCTGCCTCAGCTTCCTGAGTACTTGGATCACAGGTGTGTACCGTCATGTCTGACTCATTTTTATGTGGTGCTCGAAGACTGAACTCAGGGCCTTGCATACGCTAGGCAAGCTCTTCAACCACTCAGCTACACCCCCAGCCAGGTTATTCTTACTTCTAGAAGCTCAAACAAGTATGAAGGCGATACCTTTTGAGTTAAAATATAGGTTAGGCTGAGCCCAATGTCACAGGCCTATAATCCCAACACTGTGTTAGGCTGAAGCAGGAGGACTGCAAGTTCAAGCTCAGCCTGAGTGGCTTAGCAAGACCATCTCAAAATCAAAATTAAAAATGGACTAAGGATGTAGCTCATTCTTTACTCTGTATGAAGGCCCCAGGCTCAATTGCTAGTACCACAAAAAAAGGTTTAAGAAGATAACCTAAAAAGCTACACACTAAACTGTATCTCTGAGAATCCAATAACATCCTTGCTGACGGTGTGGCTACAATACTTGGAGGCAGGGCTCACACGAGGTAACTGAGGAGCTGGTGGCATTGTTCAGCAGTTAGATCATGCCTAGCATGTGCAAAGCCCTGGGTTCGATTCCTAAGCACCACTTAAAAATTAGCCAAGTGTGGGATCCACGCCTATAATCCCAGAATTCAGGAGGCGGTGGCAGTCTGACACCAGCCTACGCTAAACAGTGAGTTCAGAACCAGCCTGGACTAGAAGAGCTAGATGTTGTCTCAGAAAGCAGTAACTGAGGTTGAATGAGGTCACCGTGGCAGTCCTCACTGTAGAGCCCCTCTCCGCCCCCATGTCTCCCCTCCAGCACACTGGGACACAGTGAGGAACGGGACCTCCCAGCTGAGAGGAGAGTCCCTGCCAAATCAGCCAGTTCCATGATCCCAACTTTCAGCCTCCAAAGCCATGAGACACATGAGGTGTGTGAAACACGCCATCTCCAGAGCCTGGCGACGGCACCTGAACACACTAGGGTGTTGGCCTGTATCTCAGAACCACGTATCCCACCAAAAGTCACAGCCTGTTTTGAATTATCTTAAGCAAACTCGACCTTTCTCCTTTTACAAACCATGTGAGCACAGTCAGGGGTATTTCACCAGACAGCACCCAGAGTCTGGATTAATATCGCAATGACTGGCTAAAAATCAAAACCAAAGCCTCATTCCCACACAGTAAACTTGGGGAATAGGTGGCCTTCCTCACCATACCACACAAAAACCTGTCTCCGCCTTCCTTGCAGCTGCTCCGAGGCTGGACTTCCTAGGTCACGGCCAGGGGTGTCAGCCAAGGGACTCATTCTCACCCCTTCCCTTGCACTGCTAGTCCTGAGATAATTCTTCCTGTTTCTTATTTTACTCATCTGTGATTTAGCCCTGTACCAAACTTCTAAAAGTGAATTTTCTTGTCCTGTTAAAGCAAGCAAGCAGCGTGTAGTGTAAAAAGATCTGAGCTACTCAAAGGATCACTACCCCTTGCTGGCAGCCAGCTCCTGGCCCTCTCTGGGCCTCAATTTCCTCGTCTGAAAATGAGGACCCTGGGGCTCCTGCCACCCCACTTGCTACACAGGGCCCATGCTGAACAAATGAGATGACCTGCAGGATGGGTTCTGTAAAGACCCACACCATCAGCCCTGAGCACAGCAGGAGGCACTGCACAGGGCCAGGAACAGCCAGCACGTCACTGAGCGAAACAGCTTCAGCACACAGGCCAGGAATTGTGTTCTCCCTCTTCATATTCTGACACATAAAACCCACAGCACTCCAGCAGCCGCTCCCCACCAGTGCGACAACACCGGGCCACAGAGGACAAAGCCAGGGCACCACACGCTGCCCTTGACAGAAGCCCTCAGCAAGGGCACAGAGGGGCCTGCCAGGGAGGCAGGCAGATGAGCAGCAGGTACACAGGGACAGCCATGTCACAGCACCGCGCATCTACCATGTGCCACCAACATGTGTGTCCTGAACGTGAAATGCTCGACAGAATAGAGGTTGACCGAGCATGTCACCACAGCACACAGGTTGTCGAGCCACACGTGTTTCCCAGTACTATCCCTTTTTTTTTTCCTGTGACACTGCAGATCCAACCCAAAGGCTTACACACTAAGCCATTTTTTAGTTACGGTTTTGAGATAGGACCTCACTAAGTTGCCCAGGCTGGGCTCAAAATGGTGTTCCTCCTGCTTCCGCCGCTGCGTTTGGCTCCAGCACCCCCCTTTGCAACCCTCTTTTCCTTTGGGTGGTAGGCAGACAGTAACTGGGTCCCACCCCTGGGCACATCCTCAGCAGCAGCTCTAGCTCCCTGGCCAGGGGCAAGGTGCCCATCTGCTTGGCCACTGGGGCATGTAAAGTGTAGGGGCCTTGCTGGGAGACCACGAGGGCCCTCCCAACCAGGCCTCGCCAGCTCCACTGCCTTCAGCACACAGGATGCTGTGTCCCCTTCCCTGGAAAAGGGGGACTGGGAAATAACAACTGCGGCCCCTGGACGGCCACAGGACTCTGGAGCAACAGAGTCCAGCAACCTCCTCCTCCTCTTCTCTGTCTTGCTTTTCGTCTTTAACATATACAATTTCCCTTCCTAGTGAGTCTCGGGGCCTCCCAGAACCATCAGATAGCACAGAAGCGGGAGCTGGCTGTGCTCCTCGAACAGGGGATGCGAACAAACAGTCCAAAATAAGTGCCACTGTGAGCAGGGCTCTTGCTCCCAAGCAGAGAGCTGGTGAGACACGGACCCTGGGGACAAAAGTGGAGGCAGCAGCCACTGTACAGGCCCTCACCGGGTCTTCTGTAGCCACGGTTCTGCCCCAGCCTCCACAACACCTTACTCCCCACTCCCGCCCATGGTGGCAGTGGGACAGAAGCCACCAGGAGAGAGAGGCAAAGGGAGGCAAGGAGAATGGTGAGCTTCTGGGACAGAGATGGAACAGGAGCCGCTTTATGGAAGAGCAGAAAAGGCATTCTGCGACAGAGACGGGAATGGGGGACACTGAGGGCATCTCTACGACAGCAGGCTCATTCGAAGGCCAAGATACCAAGTCACACCCACAGAGCTGTCCTAGCAGTGTGCACGAGAGCCTCCAGCAGCTTGGCTCAATCCTAATCTTGACCCTGACCACAAGTCCAGGTAAAATATTTAACCTATTCTTCATCAGTAAAGTGGACTGATAATAACATCCTACAGGTAAAGATTGAGTAAAATGCATGGAAGTCCTTGGAACTCTACCTGACAGCCAGGAAACACTACATAAAATTTAGTATAGTTATCATGAGCATCGTCATCTTCATTACTGCCATCCCCACCACCGCCACCATCGCCAGGAACGTCACCTCATCACTACACACACTATCACCATCCTGCCTTACGCCATGGCCTCCACCTCTATTGTCATCGTCACCATCACCACCACCTCCACCATACCATCACCATTGCCACCCCACTCCTGGTAGCTAGGTGGCCATGTGACCTAGCTAGGAGTAGCCATGTGGCCTAACTCTGGTCAAATATGTGCTTTTTTGATAAGAAGACACAAGCCAACGCGACAACCTTTTGTGTCACCACAAGATAAAGACTGCCACCTTGTGGATGTGAGTGTGAGACCAAGTGATTTGTAGCCTAGATTCCTGATGACATCACTGAGCCAGTGAGCCAGGAGCTACCTACCTCCAAGCATCTCACAGAGAAAAATAAAACCCTGATTTGTTTAAAGGTCTATGCATCTGGTTTTCTGCTACCTGCAGCATAAACATATCCCTTGGCACCGTGTGACATACAGATACCCTTTGTCAACTGGTGACCCAGCAAAACTGGTCACCACTTAAGAACAAGGAGCAGAAGAGAACAAAGCTGACAGCTGGTAACTCTGCCAATGCCACGGTACTTCCTGACACCACTCCTGCCATGTACCTGTCACAGCTCACCAGAACCCAAGGACGGCAACTCACTGCCACAGCCTGCAAGAGGCACAGGAGTGAGAATGGACAGAAGGACACAGATTCCAAGATGATTGCGGGCAAAGGCAACAGAAGCCAGGGCAGGGCCCAACGATTTTTAAGTGACTTCCCACTTTTCTCCTCTGATTCCTCAAACAGAAAACATGGACACCACAGTCTCATAATTGCTCAGTTAATTATTTAGTGTCCTAATCTACAAAAGAAATCATAGAGGAAAAAAGGCAAACATGTAACAGATTGACTTTTAAGACTGCTCCTTTAAAAGTGTACTGTAGACTTATAAACTTCTTTAACATTTGCTTTTAAGATTACACACTAAAACTCATCGTTCACTAGAAACAAGCTATCTGAAAGAAACTTGGAAACCTTTCACTACACAAGACATCCTCCACTCTAGGTATTAAATGAAATAGTTAACTTTTACCTTATCACATTCAATTTGGTTATTTTAAGCTGAGTAATACTACATGTAGTTCAAATACCACATCTAGCAGCGAAAATGTCACCCCCAAAAAAGGCTACCAGTGATGCAATAAAAGCCAGGAGCCAGTGTGTTTATCTGTGGTTCTCATACTGCGCAGCCCAGAGCCCATCAGATCGTACTGCAGATAAAGGACCTCTACAGCGACTTCCTGCGGGGACTCAGAAGGCTCAGGAGGACCTGATGAAGAGGGGAAAGGATAGCACACACTGTGACAGGCACAGCATGTGTCAACAGTGGCGATTTTGGTCTGCTGATTTTATGATCTTTTCTATTTTTCTAATTTCAATAACATTCCCATTGATAATGACCACAGAAACCCCAGAGTGAGGAAGTAGCACAGAGGAAAGAAACAGGTGCAGCCTCCCTCGCAGGTGAGTGCCCAGGAGCCAGGCAGTCTTGGGAGGGAAGACAGGTGATGTAGGGGAGCCCCCACAACAGGAAGCACAAGCCCTGCTCCCACCTAAAGGCACCATCACCTCACTGTTGTCAAGCTAACATTTAGATACTACTAACAACTACTACTAGTAATTTAAAAATAAACTAGTGAAGGCCAAGTATGCCCCCAAAGAAGGCAAAAAAAAAAACAGGTGAACAGCCAGCGGCCACCAACAGCAAATGCCTGCCACATGGCATCCATGAAAGTCCCTGAGGTCAGGGCAGAGCTACAGGATGATGACCTGCACAGGGGCAGAACCAGGTAAGGACACCACAAGTGGACAGCTGGAGAGAGATGCTTTGGACAAGAACAAAGCAGGAGAGTACAACAGGAAGGGGCAGTGCTGGGCAGGCAGGGCACAGCCAGCAGGGCCTGGCAGAGGGCCTTCTGCATAGAGACCAGGAAGAAGCAAGGGAGTCAGGAATCCTAGGCAGGGGTGGAGCACAGAGGCCCTGAAACTCAGAAAGCAGGCCTGAGAGGAGCAGACACATCGCGGTGGGTCCGGAAGGCCATCCCAGACTGCGGCCAATGCCCTGAGTGACAGGCAGCCACTGGGTGGCACTAAGAAAGCCTGGATCTGGATCTCATTTTTAAAGGTCACTGGCCAATGTATCAACAGTCCTGGACATCAGGGGACTTCTGGAGCCAGAGAAGGCTCCTGCCACAATCAGGGCAGAGAATGGTGGCTTAGACCTGGCAGGGACGGAGGTGTCATGCAATGACGCTAACGCGATGTGGGTAAGAATTAAGGGTGGCATGCAACCAAACCAAAGAGGCAAAGATGATCCCAAAACTGGGCCTGAACAAGTGCTGCTATAAGTGGTAGGGGGTGTACTCAGGAGCAGAAACCAGCCTTCTAGGTCAAACTTGGGCAGCTGCCTTTAACCCAGAAAAGCCTTTTAAAATAGATGAGCCTTTAAAACCTAAAAAACAAAACCAGAGTAGGGAATAGCCCTTTCCTCCCAATTCTTTCTACAGCACTGGGGACTGTATACAGGGATCACTGGGCTTACAGCACTGGGGACTCCACCCAGGGATCACTGGGCAATATCGTTAGTCATTCTTACTTTATTTTGAGAGTTTCATTAAATTGTCAAGTCTGGCCTCAAACCTGTAATTCTCCTGCCTCAGCCTCCGAATAGCTAGAATTACAGGCATGTGCCACCACGCCTAATCTCATATACTTTGTCAAACCCTAACCCTGTCTATGTTGCTCCTGGCTTCAGAAGCAATCACAGACACTCTATGGTCTCAGAAGCCCAGGTACCCTTGCTGGAGTTTGAATGTGTCTCAAAACCTTATGTGTGGGAAACTTAATGCTCTAACCCATAATAATGGTATTTTGGCATGGCCGGGGGGTATTTATTTATCTATTTATTTTGCAGACAGGATCTCACTCTGTAGTCCAGGCTGGTCCTGACCTCACTATGTCGCCCAGGGTGGCCTCAAACTCATAGCAACCCTCCTGCCTCGGCCACTTGAGTGCTGGGATCGTAAGTATGCACCACCATGTACAGAATGCATAGTGGGGCTTCTGGAAGAGGCACCACGTAAACCACAAACACTAAGTCGGGATTTGTTTCTTCCACACTGGGGCTTTTCCTGTGGGCTTCCTGGCGGACCGCCTAGTGAGACTCCAGGGCAAGACCGCACCAGCCAGGGCTTCCTCATCCCTCTCACATCACCTTCTCTTCCGAATCCACCCTCACCTTCCAGTAAACACAAGGAACACGTGTGCACAGGCACAGCCCCAACACACAGCAAGGAGCTGCACTCCGGACTGCTATCACAGCTTATGCTGCAAGGCCAGACCTGGCCACTAGAGGGCACAACCGGGTGCCAGCTGGCTGAAGGCCTGAACGCAGGAACATTCTGCAGCCACCATCCCAAGACGCCCACAGCAGGTCTCTTCCGGGAGCCAAAGGCCAAGTCTCTGACAAAACCCACAGGAGGAAAAAAAAATGACTTCTTTGGGCCTCTGGGAACACTAGGAATGCCCACTGTCTGTATTAACTGGAGGCAAGTAGTAGCCCCCGGCTGACCCAGTTCTTGGGCCGCACTCCCCACCGCAGGGCTGCAGAGGCCACCAGCAAGTAACTCAATCTCAGAACCAGCCTTCCCGGTCGTAAGCAGAGGTAGCAGACAGGTAGTGTTCTGGGTTAGCGCTGGTAGAGATAAAGCCATAAGGATTACCGCAGCAATTGAGCAGTCACCGGATGATCTACCCACCCTGCCTGATCCACAAGGCCAGGACTCCCTATCTCCCATGGAAATAACACCACTTTTGCCTGAGTTCTGCTCTCCGCTCTTCCATCCTTGCAGCCCCGAGGCCCCACAGTCTGACTCTGTCCCAGTCTACCCAGCCTCGTGTCCCATCAACCAGCCCTACCCAGACTCCCTGTGGTGCTGAACTGATCACAGCACCCAACCCCCATTCTCCGCTTTCATCCCCTCACTCTTCCCACCCTCCCCCATCTCCACACCTTCTTGGGTACCCAAGGAACCTACGAAGCCCAAGCCCCACCCTGCCAGCCATGGCAGAAGTCATCCATCATCTGTAGTGCTTCCTTCCAGCCCTAACCCCCCACCCTCCACAACCCCACCCCCGGGTTCCAAACCTCCAGGCACCCAGAGTGCATCCTCACCCCAGGGAACAGGCCCATTTGCCTATGGCCTCCCCGCTCCACCCTAACCTACCAGGCCAGGGCCTCAGCAGCTACTCTCAGATCCTCAGGCCATGGGTCCTCCCCTGCCCCTTCCTCCCTGAAATGTCCGCCTTCCTTCATGGAGTCTCACTCAGAAAAGGCCTAAGTCATCAGGTCTTTGCTGACTCCAAACTCAAAAACAGTACCTGGCTTTATCCTTGGCAATGCTTAATTATCCACGCATACTAACTCCTTCTGATGACTTCTAGAGCAGTGTGCGTGCGTGCGTGTGTGTGTGTGTGTGTGTGTGTGTGTGTGTGTGTGTCTGTCTGTCTGTCTGTCTGTCTGTCTGTCTGTTACCCCACACTAGAAGCCAGCTCTTTGAGGGGAGGGCCCCAAGGATTGGGCTCCCTGTTTCTCCCTTATACTTACAATCATGGTAGGTGCTCAATAAATGCTGTCTTGCCAGGCCTGTAACCCCAGCACTCTGGAAGCCTGAGGCAGGAAGATTGTAAGTTCAAGTCCAGCCTGGGCAACCGAGCAAACTTCGTGAGATCTGGGCTCAAGATCAAAAATGAAAATGGGCCAGGGATGTAGTTCACTGTGAAGGTCCTGGACTCGATCCCCATACCACAGGGCGGGCGGGCGGGCGGGCGCGCAGGCAGGCTGGCTGCCAGAGTGAATTTGATGTAAGCTACCCAGACCCTCACGAGAGACGCTATACCATGGATCTGATTTCCCTTCAGACTGATGAGAGAAGCCAAGTCAGACGACGACCCAGTCACACTGGAGGGGGGGCAGCCAGCACTAAAACCAGGGACTACCTCCTGGCTGTACCTGCCCCTGTGAGCTAGTCACACAGGGAAGGAGGTGCGGCTGGCACTCACACCAGGAGGCCACCAGGGCTGCCCCACCATCATCACAGGTGGCAAGGCCATGCTCCGGCCCAAATTGCAGGGCATCTGCAAGGACACTTCCAAGGCCTCCTCCCACCTCACTCCATCTTGCCCCCACCGTAGTACCAAGGATTAGACCCAGGTTTTCTGCACTGAGCTACAATTTCAGCCCTTTTCTATTTCTTTCTGCAGTGCTGGGGATGGACCCCAGGACCTCCACACACTGCTATACCCCTAACCCATTTGTCTGGTTTTGATTTTAAGACAGGGTCTTGCTAAGTCACTGATATGCTCAAGCTGGGCTTGAACCTACACCCCTCCTGCCTCTGCTTCCCTAGATGCAGGGATTACAGGTATACACCACAAGGACTAACTACTGCTCTCAGCCTTAAAGCCCAGATAGGATGTCCGCCTGGCAGAACCAGCCCACTCTTCAAAGTGAAGGGCACCATCTCCTGCTCTGCTCAACACTCTCAAGCAGCAAGAGGGAGTCCCCAGGGCCACTGCTGCATGTTTTGCATATTACCAAATCACACTACCCTTCACCAGACACACGTGACCAACCCGAGCTCTTCCAAGCATCATCGTCTCTGGCTTCAAAGCAGGCAGTCTTTGTGTGAGTAAATATTGAGTCAGTGCTAGGAGGGGAATGAGCTGTTAAGTTCTATTTGCTGCCTTCATCCCTAGGCTCATAACAGAGCACAAGCCAAACAAAGGAAGCAGCACCCCGCCGGACGACGATATTTAGCAGGTAGAGTCATTTCTGCGGGCACTGCGCGCATCAGCAATTTGCTCCTCAGACGTCTGCAAATATTTGCCACTTAGGCTTTTACGTAACATGAAGGTAATGTATTCCGCTATCCTTGGAGCTACCCTAAAGGCCTCGGGAAAGTAGGCAATTTACCAGCTATGTTTTCACTTGCCACTATGCAACTTTGAAAGCTCTAGCTTTAACTTTTGGCTTTGGATTTGCTACCTAAACAGAATTCTGAAGAAAAAGCTACTATCACACTAACCTAACAAAAGACTTTGACTTTTGCATGCTAACCATCCAGCCATGATCCTTCCCGACAGAGTGAGCCCTCACCCTTCTGACGCTGGGAACCACAAGGCACAAAGCAGGAAAATGCAACCGCTCTGGACCTACCAATAAAGTAACTATACTGTAACACTGAAAGGCAACTTAACAGGAAAAAGGCCAACGCAAATAAATAAAGCAATAACAATAATAAATGCATACGCCACTGTGGAGCACTCACTGTCATATGTTAAGTATTCTCCCACGCTTTGGGGGGTTTTGCTTATTTGTCATGGTACTAACGAGCATGCCTAAGGCCTTCTTGCTGAGCTTTATCTCCAACCTTTTTTTTTTTCTACTGTGACAGCGTCTAAGTTGCTCAGGCCAGGCTAGAACTCGCAATTCTCCCAGCTCAGCCTCCCAGAATGCCAGGATGACAGGCCCGTGACACCAGACCAACAGTCTCCTAAGCTTTGTGCGTGAATGACACTCAGCCTGCAATCCTGGTCCTGTGACCGTCACATCATTCAGGTGAGCAACGAAGCCGCAGGACAGCATCGTGAGTGGCCTAGCCCGCCAAAGGCCCCCACAGCGACAGGGTGACCTTCCAGGCACTACACAACTCTGCTCCCACCACTGCCTTGGTGGCACCAAAGCCAGCCCGGAAGGTACCCTGTGCTCTGGACAAGGCCATAACTAAGATCCATACCTCAACCACCACTCTCTGCTCCTTTAATCACAATCTTGTCATAGGGGCTTCTCCACCCGCTACCAACCCCAGGTCTCCCCAACACATCAAGGGCAGGTCTGTGAACGGTACCACAGGTTCAGACGCCTGTAGGAAAGCCGTCAAGGCTGTTGTAATAAGGGCAATTAGGGATAGCCCGCATGTGCACCAGCAGGGGCTGGTAACATGAATTACGGGACATCCACAGACCAGCATGCAGCGATTTCCTGTCAACCATCATGGGGCAATATAAGTCATATTCAAGAAGTGAAGCAAAGGGCACAATTAGCATTTGTGTGCTACACTGAAACATGCTGTACAAGTGGTTCAAGTGCCTGCCTAGCAGGCACAAGGCCCTGCGTTCGATTCCCTGACATCACATAAAGCCAGGCATGCATGGTGGAGCACACCTGTAATCCCAGTACTAGGGAGGCTGAGGCAAGAGGATTGCTATGAGTCCAAAGGCTAACCTGGGCTCCATAGTGAGGTTAACACCAGTTTGGGCTACAGAAAGAGACCTTGTGTCAAAAGAAAGAAAGAAAGAAAGAAAATGAAAAGAAATATGTTGTGCACTGCATCACAGTCTCCCTACAAACTACTTCTCAGCTACCACATAGGGGCTTGGGTCTGGAGCCTTGCAAACCCTCATGTGCTAGGATGCTACCGGTAACCTATGAATCTCACGCACTGTTAGGAGGTGGGGCCTGGCTGGGAGGGCAGATCACCAAGGAAGGCGTGGCCTAGAAGGGTATACTCCCGTGCCCCAGCTTTTCCCCCAACACCATGATCTTTCCTCTTTCAACGCTGTGAATAGCTGTTCTCCACCAGACCCCTCTACCTCTGCCCACTGCCCGTGAGCGGACTGAGGCCTCCTGAGACTGAGTTACACTAAACCTGTCCTCCCTTAAGTGTGCCCTGTCAACAAGAAAGTGACTTAGACACCAAGGTAAAAAGAGTAAGAGGCCAATGGAAAGAGCACGCAGCAGCATCTCTACCACATGAGCAGAGTCAAGGTGCCTGTGGCAGGACAAACATCACATGCCTCCTGCTGTGACCACGGAGATCACACATCCCTTCCATGCCATTCTTGTCAAAAATTATGAACCCAGCTTGCATCACGACAAAACATGAGACAAACAAGAACTCCCTGCACTCTTCAGAACGTCAAGATCAAAGGCACAGCGGAAGGCTGGGCGACTGCAGCTCCAGGTTAACGGGGACTTGGGGATGCCGCGGCTGGATGCAGCATGCGATCTCGCTCTGGGTCCTGGATGAGGAAGAAGGGGCTCCAAAGACCGGGATGCAGAAGCAGCGCAGCGTGAAGATGGACCGTGGCCTACAACAACAGTGCCGACAGAACGCTGCCACAGCCACGCGGGGTTTCTCGGTGTGTGGTGGGGAATCGAGCCCACAGACTTCACATTTCCCTGGCCCATTTATATTTTTGATTTTGAGACATCATCTCACTAAGTTGCCAGGCTGGCTTAAACTTATGATTCCCCTACCTCAACCTCCCAGTCTGCTGGGATTACAAGCCCGTGACCCTCGGCCCAGCTTACACTGGGTCTCTATGACAACAACAGTACTGTGACTACCTAACAGAGAGAATATCTTCGCTCATGGGAAATGCACAGTGAAGCTTCTGAAGTAAAGGAACAGATGTATCTCCAACTGACCCTCCAACGGTTCAGGAAAAGTACACATGCACACAGACTTGTACAGAATGTGACAGGGAAATGTAACCAACTGGTGGGTACGGGTGAGCTGCTTACATGGTTCCTGCGCTTTTCTGTAAGGATAAAATTGTATCACAATACAGTGCCTAAAAATACACAGAGAGGCCATCTCTGAAAGGACAGGCCCTGGAGAGAAAGCGGAGGCTGGAGATGGGCAAGGGACCGGTTCTCACCACACACCCTCTTGGGCTTTGTAACAGTGGAACTTACAGAAGCGTCACTGAAGCAAACGTAAATAAAACTAAGAAAGAAGCAGGGTGAGAACAGGACCCAGCCCTGGCGCCGGCACAGGAGCTCCGGGACCTCTCCAGAGCTGCTCTCCTCCAACCTCCTCACAGGCCTCAATCTCAATCCCCTAAACCTGAACAAAGCTCTCCCCGACACCCCCCCCCCCCCCCCCCCCCCCCCCCCCCCCCCCCCCCCCGCGCCCCCACCCAACGTCCTGGGCACAGGGTTCCCTGCAGCCCATCTGCGCGCCCCTGTCGCCACCTCCTGGCTGAGCCGGGCATTGCACTCCATCCCTCATGCCCTCAGCGCCACATCTGCTGCATGTTTACCCCCAACTACACGTGAGCTCATGGCCAAGGCCACCTTGTAATCCTCCCAAGTCAAAGCATCTAGCAAATACCCGACACAGAGAGACATTAGCAAAGATGAACCATATGAGAAAGGATCCCATGAAGAAACAGCAAGTAAATACCTGCCTCAGTCTGGCCACAGACTCATCCACAAACAAAAACTGAACCTCCCTGTGGCTCACCAGGAAGATCCAAGCTAGTGACCATCCTCTCCCCAGGACAGGCCCCTAGGCCTTGCCTACTGCCCCCCATCCAGCCTGCAGCCCCATCTCAGGAAAGCGCACCACCAGCAGCAGGTCGAGAGTGTGGTCACCTGTACCCTCTGCCCTGAGCCACTCTGGACCATGAAGGACAAGAACAACCACACGGCCAGCCACCAGGGGCTCATGGGAGACAGCAGGAGGGAATGTGCAAGCAGGACACTGAGAAAAACGGAATGGGAAACGCACCGTGAGACCACACTGCAAGCAGGGACGGAGCGCATCTAAAGGAAACCATCCGTACGGCCGCTGGGACCTGACACGCTTCCTGGCATGAAAGCACAAGCACATCAACTTCCTTCCAGGTAATTACATGGGGACACATGTGCGTCACATAATGAGACGTGGCCTCCGTTGGAAGTGACTGTGCACCCTCCACCCCTCAGGGACTTACCGAGGTCTGTGTTGGGGCCAGCAAGCAACTGCCTGAACTTGTCGAGCCGGGAGGCTTCTCGTTCACTCAGCACTGAGCTGCCGAGGGTGCTGGGGTCAGAGGTCCCACCCAGTGTGACGGTGGCTGAGTGGGGGAGAGACTGCGACCTCTGCAGAGGGACTGTATCACTGGCACTTTCTGCAACGGGTGAGAGAACAGGGGTGAAGGTGAGGACTCACACTTGCCATTCCATTGTCCTTTTGGGTTTTTTAATTTAACTTTTTTTTTTAATACATGAATGCCAAATTCTGTAACACATCAGAAATGGAGCTCAAGGAATTCGTGAGCGTCTATGTCCACCCCTTATCCAGAGGTTCACCCCTTTCCCAGCTGACCACTGCCTCTGTCCATTGCCCTTTTGGCAATGTCCCTCATCATCCTGCATTTGGGACCTGGGTAAGATGCAACTGACACCTGTGAAATTCACTTGCCTCAGTGGAACATACTATTCATCAATAAAATAGATAGTTGTGCACAAAATAAACGGTGACAGCTGGAAACGTCAGGGCCACCTCAAAGGTATCAGTGGCTTCCATGTGCCTGCACAGCAGTTGGGCCTGCTCAGGTGACCTACCCAAAGATCTGCTGAGAAGGGGACTGCACAGGGCCCCAGGCCTGCAGGTGGGGCAAGCCCTCTGAGTCACCTGTGGAGGGAGAGGATGATGCCCAAAGGCCCTGAAGACAGGATCAGGTGACCAGGATGTCCCAGGAGCACCTACTTGGTATCCCAAGGTGCCACCACAACCTGACCCTCCTAGGACTTGACACAGCCTGGTCATTGAGGGAAAAACCAATGAAGGCAAGCAGGGGAGGCAGGAGGCCCGTCATGGGCAGCCTACCTCCTCCCCCAAGGGTCCCTGCTGCTGCACCCAGAGGCCCTACTGATCACGGGGACCCGGGGGAAGCAGAAACAGGTCACATCCCAGAGCTCAGACCAGAGGGCACCAAGGGAATAGCTGATGGGCCCCAGGTTCAACTCTGAGCCACCCAGGACTCCCCTCCTTCAAAATCTATACATATGACCTCCACCAAGCCAAGTGCTGACAATTACTTCCATGCAGTTGAACTCAGGGCAAAAGCATCACCCTGCCAGCTCCCTGCTGTTCTACAGCCCTATTCCTCTCCTGTGCTAGAAGGAGAGGCACCACACAGCCACCCTCAGGCTACCCAGCAGCCAGCAACTCAGGCCTCCAGGCAGAAGCTGGCCCAGTTACAGCTCTGGGAGAGCCTTGGGAGACAGGCACAGTTTCTCTCTATGACCCTGCTCCCCATTCTCGCCGCCAGGCCACATCGGCAGGACCCTCCTCCCCATCCCTGGCCCTCGGCAAGCCTGACAGCAAGCAGAGGAAGAGGGAGGGGATGGGCTGGGGGACTCAGCGTCCCTCTGTCCCTCCTTTAGACCAGTAGTTCAGTAGTGATCATGAGTCTGCAGGGAGGACATGTGGCACACATAGCAGAGCTATGCCGTATCCCAGAATGAAAGGTGCTCGCGGGCATGTACGAGGGTCTTAAGACATGACCAAGGTCGCTGGATGCCTGGAGCCCACTCCCTCTTGAGCAAGGGACACCCCTACCCTCACCCTAACACACAACCCATGGAATTGTAGTGGCAGAACAGCACCATCCCCAGGGAAATAGTGAGATGGACCCACTCTCCAGGCTATCAACGTCCCAACCCCACAGGCCCCACATGTGAACCAGCCCTCCCTCTACCAGCCAGTGTACATGGGAGGCCTGGACACAGCTGTGGGAACAGTGCTCATTCACCCACTGCCTGTGGAGAAGGGGCCTCCACAGCCAATCCCAGCCAACACCATGCTTTTGCCAGTACTGCCCCTAAGTAAGAAAAGTGATCCTGACCTCAAGTGTGAGGACGAGATGAGAGTCCCAAGACCAGCCATAGGCAACACATGGGCAACCACTGCCCCCCCCCTGAGCTTTCAGCCTGACCTCCTACCCAGCATGCAGGCCACAGGCACTCATGACATGACATCTGACTCCCGAGGTGGCACACGCGAAGAGACGCAGATGCTCTGATGGACACAAAGTCTACGAGGCACAACCGTGAGGCTGGACAGCCGGGTGGTGCTCATGACGCAGACGGCGTGGGATGCCACGGGTTTGGAAGTAAAGCACAATGGACTCACACGTCAGTCACCTATGCAGAAAGACACTCACCCCTGAGCAGAGGCATAATAAGGGTGCTTCAGGGAACAAGGTGCAGGAAAGAGCTCTGTGTTCACCAGGCCATGGGCAAAATGCTTTTACTTAAACAGCACTGATGCAACTACACAGGACCCCAAGGAAAAACACAGCAGGGCATGGCCATGCCTTCTAGGATGCCATGAGGCACCAAGCCTCTCTATAGGCAGAAGGAGACAGCACACAGCCAACACCTCCCACAGACCTCTATTCCTCACTGAAGTCTTCCCTGCCTTACTCTTCATCTTCCCCAACTACATGAAATAGGAACTCCAGCCCCTGGAGGCAAGGATCCCATCCACGTGAGGACTCATACGCTCTATGGGACTGCTGGTCAGTGCACGCATACTGAGCCTCACTCGAGGCACAGCCAAAGGTCCCCTAGAACCAGAAGGAAATACCCATCCTGTGCCACTGCTGTCTAAATGGCCAACAACCAACAGGGCCTAGGGGACTGAAACGTGCCTAGGTCTTCTCCCAGGCTGCACACTCCTGCCACTACCACTCACCAAGCAACCAAGGCTCCAATTCTAGGCCTGGGCTTATCAGGTCTGCCACCGGGAACATAGGGGCTGATCAGTCTGTATCGGGAACAGAGGCTGCCTAGGCTCTGTGGTATGCCGAACAGTACCCTCAGCCTTACCTACCATGCACAGTAACACATCACCAAGTCCTCAAGTGTTCTGAGATACTGTCACATGTCCTATGGGGCAAGATCAGCCCACTGAGAATCCCAGGTCTGTGCAGTAAGGCAGCAGCTAAAGGTAGGGACCCCAGAGTCAGACTTTGAAGCCCAGCCCCATCACCCGGCAAGCGGTGGACCCTCCGGGAGCCCAGTGTGTGAGCAAAGAGCAGCAGCACATCTTCCCTCCTATAAGTTTAACAAGCTTAAGGAGCTTTTGCGAAGTGCAGTAAGTTCATTATCAAAAGGGCTGGCTACAGTACTTGCCACAAAGAACATGATCAGTAAATGTCATCATTGTAATTATCATGATTACTATTATTATTTTGAAGCATCCAAAAAAGGTTTGTACGGGAAGCAGATGCAGAGAAGACGGCCAACGTGCAGACGAAGGGAAGCCAGGGCAGCAAGGCCACAGGCCCCTCTCCCAGCTGTACGCTGCCTTTAGCCCCATGCTCTTTGCTCTCCCAGGAGGTGACACCTCAAAGTCACATCCCCCCAGCTCCCACATGTGGCTGGACGCGCCTCAACTTGCCTCTGGTGAGGGTCCCCACCACACACCACACCTCGAGGCTTCGCTCAATGGCAGCCCCTAGGCATGAGGTTTGGCAGACCATGGCCAGCAGCAGTGGACATCACAGAAGATCCACCCAGGCCCCAGGGGCTCCAGAAGCTGCCTCCGTATTGTGCGGTCTCTTCAGCGCGGCCCACAAACACGAGTTCAGGGCTCCAGGCAGCACTGAGAGGCCGCCCAAGCCACAAGGCCCCTGCCCATGGCTGAGCACACAGGACACGAATGTGCACCTTCCTCAGCTACGTGACTCCACCCAACTGCAAAAGCCTGAAGCAGATCCCATTTATAACTTCAACTCCTTTTAAACTTGTTAGATTACTATGGAAAAACTGACCAAATCTGTAGCCCTCACAGACAGACTCATAGCAATTTGAAAGTTCATCAACTCCTCTAAGGCATCGTTGGAAACTACACCATGTATGAAGCTCAGTTTTGCATCTGCTGGTGGGGTGACTTGGATTCAGAATAGCAAAAAAGGAAAAAGCAGACACATTGGGCATGGTGGCTCAGACCTGTAATCCCAGCACTCTGGATAATGGAAGCAGGAGGACCACAGGTCCAAGCCTAGCCTGAGCAACTGAGTGAGACCCTGTCTCAACATCAAAAACTAAAAAAAAAATAAAATAAAATAAAATAAAATGACCTGGAGACGTAGCTCAGTGTGAAGGCCCTGGGCTCCACCCCAAGTAACCCCTCAACCCCAGAAAAGCATATCAGAATCTCAGGGGAAAGCACAGGCTGCTCCCAGCCTCATGGTGCTATGGCCATACAGAAGACGCCCTTACCAGCTGTCATGGCTCGGGCGTGCAGCAGGGATAGAGGTGGGGGGTTGGGAGGAGCCCAGCTACAACTGTCAGCATGGCCACCTCGCCCTCCAAGGTGACTGCACCCAGCATTCTCTCAGCTTGTCCACAAGTGTACGTCACCTCCTCATGTGCCTCCTACCTGCAGCACAGGATGTGTGGCTCTCACTGACTGACTTCACCAGCCGGAGGTCACCACTTGGGGCTGTGGGCAGCTCTAGCCCGGGCTCTGGCTCCGGTTCTGGCTCCAGTTCAGATGCCAGCCTCTCGGGAAGTGCTGCCTGGCCTCGCCGCTGGCTATGGTCACGCAGGACGCGGTGGGCCGTCTCCATGACCACATCAGTGTTCAGGCTCTCGGCCGCCATGGCCAGAAGCTCGTCATCATCCTCTCCCGCATCCCAGGCGTCGCTGGTGTTGCTCTCAAACTCCTGGAAAGTGCTGACCTTCTTGGCTTTCAAGGGGGTGGTGGGCACCTTGGGCACGGACCTGAGCAAGCTGTGAAGCAAAGTCACCTTAACTGCACACACCCGAAGGCTCACCCTGAACTAGCCCAACAAGAGCCCTCCCCCTCCACTACCCCACATAAGCAGGGGCTTTAATTTCAATCAGGATGACAGAAAAAGCAAGCACAGTTCAGACTAAGCAAAGTACAGGAGGACTTGGTAACAGGGAGAGCGTTTCAGGGGACAGCCTGACCCAGCAGCCTCTGTCGTCCAACAGGAGCCTACTAGGAAGCTTCAGTCCTGTGTTCCCAACTCTTCTGGACCAGGACCTGCAAGCACCTTCTCAAATTCTCAGCATCCCACCAAGCTGAGGGTAGGGCTGGGAGAGCTGTGCAGAGAATCCGGGACTTTGGCATCCAGACAGGGGAACACCATTGTCTACCAAATTCCTCCAGACTGACAACATACGCCACGATCCAGACAGGTGCAGTCCCACAGGGCCATACTAGCTCTGTGCTGAGCCCACACTCTCGGCTCCCACCTGCTCTGGGGGAGGAGCTAGGATACAGGCCAAGCAGGGAGGTCAGGGCTACCATGGAGAGCCTGAGCAGGAGCAGGCTGCCCGTAAGCAGAGGTGCCTTCCCTGCGCTCCTAGAGGCTTTGCCACCTTGCCTCAGTCATGCCCACCTGCTCCAGCACATGAAGAGTTATGCAAGGACTGCAGTGGGTGCACCCACCAAGAGCCCATGTCCTCTCACTGGGGACTCCAGGGATCCAAGACACAGCCACCCCAGCACTCCTTGAGTGAGGGCCCTCCTTGAACCACAGCTGGGATGCCAAGGGCAGGAGACGTCACTTACGTGCTGTGCAACAGTGGATCAAATGGGGGGTGCTGGGCTCCATACACGTGCTGGATGCTATAAAAAGAAAGAGAGGGAAACCGAGTCAGCCTTTCTTTAGCTTCTCCAGGAACTTCCCACTGGCCCAGGAGAAGAGCCAGGTCCTTACAGCCCACACAGCTGGGAACAGCACTCCGCCAGCTGCAGGTCCCCCTCCGGCCACCAGCATGGACAGAGAAGAAGGACACCACACAGGCCCAAACCCCACACACAAGAGGGCATTCAGGCCCTGCCCAAGAGCCAGCTAGCCAGCTCAGGTGCCACCGCAGAACCTCGGCTGCCCACTGAGGGACGAGAGCCACAGGGAGCAGTGAAGGTCACTGTAGTCTCCACTCAAGAATAGCACTTGACAGGGAACTGGAAGGAAGAGCCCCTCCAGAAACTCTCATCAGGTACCATTTTGTCAGAGGTACAAAAAAGCAGATAAAGACATAACGTTTCAAAGCATAATTGTTGTATCACAATACTTATGTTTCCACTGTGTGGGAAACACACAGAAACAGAACACTCCACAAGGCAGACCCAGCTGGTCAGCTGAGCCCTGTCCCTCAGCTGACTCCAGCTGGGTGGTCGTACGACACAGGAGAGCCAAAGAGAAAGAAATGGAGGCTGTTTCTCTTCCAGCAAAAACAGGCGTTCCCAGCATCCTCAGCACCCAGCTTCTCCCCAGCCAGAGAGAGAGGTGAGGCCTGGGCATGGTCGCCACCTTGCAAGCACGAGAAGCGAAGCCACGTGAAGGTGGCAGGCAGATGGAGACAGTAGGTCCACAGTGGCTTCTTCGCAGGCTGCCGGCCCAGGCCCAGGCCCAGGCCCTCCTCCACTGCCAGGTACGTGAAACAATCCACGCCTTGCTGGTTTCCAAGCCTCTGCCTTCAGAAACCCTGACAGGGCCACACAGCTGAGGTCCCGTGATGTTGGATGGGGTACCTGGGGCGGGGTACATGTATGCAGGTGAAATGAATACAGGGAGGGAGCACTTCAGGTACATGGTCGACTGCTCTGATTTTTTAAAAAATGAAATCATACCTTCCTTACGTCATAACAGATCGTGACGATCTCCCCATATCACTGCTTCGTGTCTCCTGTTTAATAACACTCTCACTTCCTGTCACCTGACACACAGAGGGGAGGTACACGGCACAGGGAAACCTCCAAGCCTAAGATGAGGCAACGTAAACACAGCCTCCCTGCCCATTCCTCTGCAATTCTCTGTAGATCGATAATCAGTTCAAAATGAAGTGTTTAAAGACCACAGGAACAGAATGAACACCAGCTACCTCCTGACTGGCCTGGGCCACCTCCCTGGACAGAATCACTTCTAATCTCACACAGTTCTGCTCCGTGGCTGCAACATAAGTTTAACTAATATTGACTGTGAGGCAAATTTAACTTATTTGAAACTGTTTATGATTACTAACATAGCAGTGACACCTCTGGAGACATACACACACGCACTATAACCTCATGAGGATAAATTCCTGGAAGTGGAATCCTGGGATACAGGCCCAGCACTTAAGGACGCTGGAGCACAACCCTTCAGGGCGCTGTGCTGCACAGCAGGCAGGGCCTGGAGAGGGACAGCCACTGCTAATATGACGGGAGTCGAGCCATGCTGATATTAACTGTGGGCGTCAGCATGACTGTGAGTATGGCTGGACGATTTATTTTATTCGTGTGCCTCTCTCCTGTCTACACACTGTCTGGGCCCTTTGTCCACTTAGAAAAAGGGTGCTCACCCTCTTAATGATTTCCAAAAACTTCTCCACAAAAAACAACAGGATTTATTTCTTGGTCAGTCAGACATTATAATCAGCAAAACAGCTGCCCAGGTGCCAATGCCAGAACCTGTGACTGTGTCACCTTCATGGCAACGGGGATTCTGCAGAAGTGATTAGGAATCTAACCCGATGGGAGATGGTCTGGGTTATCCACACAGGTAGTTCTAATAACTAGAACTACCCACAGCTGTGGTAGAGGAATCAGCGAAAGACATGACCACGGAGAAGTCTGAACCCGAGGAGGAGCTGCAGGTCAAGGAATGCAGGCACCTCTAGAGGCCAGAGAAGGGAAGAAAGTGGTCCTCCTCTGGAACTGCAGAGGAGTAAGTCCTGCTGATAAGTGTCACCAGCTGCCAGAACCCTAATATCACATGTTGTTTTAAGCCGGAGGGTATGGGAATTTATTATAGAAAGTACAGAAAACTAACACAAGTGGAAAATTCTTTTTCCTGCTCATAGGAGATTAGCTCAGTTCCCAGTGATTGGAGCCCAGGTCAGTCCCAGTAATGGGAGCTAGGTCACCAGTCCCAGTGAATAGGAGGGAGGCCAGGTCAGCCCCAGTGATTACAAGTCTAAGTCAGTCCCAGTGATGGGAAATTGGGCCATTCTACTCATGGAAAGCCAGGTCACTCTGGTCTTAGGAACTAGCTCAATTGTGCACATTGGAGGCAGGTCATCCCTGGATATAGAAGGCAGGTAAGCCCTGGGCATGAGCCCCAGGTCAGCCCTGAACGTGGAAGGCAGGTCTAATATCCTTTATGTATACCCTTTATGACATCCTTATCGTATGATTTCATTTATGAAACTACAATTCGGAAGACCCACCTCTTCTTAGAGTAGGTGAATATTTAAAGTATGTGCTTACTAAATATTTCTGTGCTTGATCTTTAACCCTTTCAATCCTCTAGAATTTTATGTGATTTTACTACATAGTGTTCCATACAGACTTGTCTCCAAAAAATAATCAATTGTTTCAATGCTACTTATTAAAATCACTTTTCTCCAGTGGTCTGAAGATATCATCTCTAATATGTATTAAAATTTTACATAGGGTTATTTTTTAGTAAATGAGTTATCTTCACAATTGAATAAGAAGATGAATATTTGTTAATTAATGGACAGTAATTCCTATGTCTATAGTACAATATCAAATTTTTTTGTGATTCTAGGGATTGAAACCAGAGTCTTTGTACTGAGTACATCCCTGACCTCTTTTCTTTTTTTTTTCTTTTTCTCTTGATCAGGTCTTATTAAGTTGATAAGTTGTACAAGCTGGGCTCACATCTGCAATCCTCTTGCCTCCGCTTCCCAGAGTTCTGGGACTATTAGCCTGTATCACCAGACTCAGCTCAAATGTTTACTTTTAGATCCTAAAATTTTTCAGTAAAATTTAACAAACATTTGTTGGATACCACCTCCAAGACAGGGAACAAGATAGGCAAAAATAAGTAAAATATATTCTAAACTATTAATAACCGTATAGCTTGCTTATAAAAGTAACAGGAAAATAAATTGGAATTTATAGTGTTCTGTGATAATCTCTACAAGAACATGTGGTGGGAACCAATAAGTCCAGTGTTGGTTTCTCTTAAGAAAAAAGTATTCACAGCCAGACTGTCTCAGTTACTTTTTCGATACTGTGACTCAGTATCGGACATCCACAACTTAGGGAGGAAGGATTTATTGTAGCTCACAGTGTCAAAAGGTCTCAGTCCATTCATAGGTAGGCAGCTGGAAAATGGTGGAATCACATGGTGGGGCTGGAATAGGGGCAGGGCCAAAGCCAGAGCTGCAGGGGCAGAGATCCTCACAACAGGGTGGTAGAGAGAGACTGGAGGCAGGGCAGAACTAGCACACGTCCTCCAGGTCAAGCCCACACCTCCGCCCTTCCAGCCAGGCCCTGCCTCCCAACCCTACATGGTATCCACAGAAAGATGAGGCTTCTAGGGGCCACTCCAGATCCAAACAACGGCATAATCCTAAGAAAAGTGGGGCATGTGGAAAGTTCAGACACAGAATGGCTTTAGGAACCCCAAGGGAAAGGCAGACAGGGAGTGCAAGGAAAATGAAAGTGGTGACAAAATTGTCACTAGAGTGAGCAGAACAGGTGCCCCAGGATCACGGCCTAGTGTACACCCTTGCTGCACAGAGTGACAGAGACCCAGGGAAGAAAAGGGATCTCAGAGGCCCTGGCCCCTGGAGGCTTTGGGAAATGTCACTTCTAAAGTGACATGTGACCCATAGCATCACATGTACCTGTCTGCACCCGGTCAGTACAATGCATCTTCAACCTCAGAAAAAGGGGAGTGGATTTGTGAATGTTATTAATTTTTATATAAAATGACAGGGTAAATAGAGAGGCAATGGCCAGATAGGAAAGGGGTGAACCTCTGAAAAAGTGGTGGACATAGATGCTCACTGATTTCCCAAACCCTATGGTTCTAATGTGTTACAGAATTTGAAATTCATGGGGTTGGAGGAATGGCTCAGCGGTTAAAGCACTTGCCTAACAAGCGCTAAGTACCAAAGTTGATTCCCCAGCATCACACAGACCAGGTGTGGTGGCACACACCTGTAATCCCAGCACGCAGAAGGGGGACTGCTGTGAGTCCAAGCCCAGCCTAGGCTCCGTAGTTTTGGCAGGTTCAGTTCACTGTTAGCAGGCTGAAAGGCAGAAACGATACAGCAGGATCTGGCAGACAGAAGCTTAGTTTTTAGTTGCCAGAACTGGGAAGGACCATACAGATCCCAATGCCAAGCCCCCGTACCCCACCCAGACATACCTAAAAGTATGCCCCACCAGTTCCCAGGGCAGATCTAAAATCAGTCACATCGGCACCTTACCGTACCTGCCACAGACACAATGTACTGATGTCACTCAGCCAACACTGTGCACCTATGGCACCTATGGTTTGGATCTAGGGTGTTCCCCAAAGGCCTCATGTTTTTGAATACAGTGGCATACCTACGCAACCATGTGCTATTGGAACTGTACTGTTGCGGCCTGGCTTGAAGGGAAAGATGCCTGGGGTTTGACCTGGAGAGACTGTGTCAACTTGTTGAGACTGGGCCTGGAGCTCTCAGGTGTGTGTTATTGACTTATGGGCCAGAAAGTGAGGGAGAGGTGTGGAGGGCCCAACTGATAGCTACAACTAAGTAAAGGAAGAACAGACATTGTTACAGCTTCTTCCTGGAAAGCTCTGGCCCTGCCTCCAAGTTCTCTGGTCACAAGCTCGTTCCTCGCTCACATGCCTTTCTGTTTGCAATGCTGTGAGCAGCTCGCAAGCCTCTGCCATGTGCTCCCACTGTTGTCAGCTGCCCATGAACGGACAGTGTGAGGCCTTTGGAAACCATAAGCTAAATAAAACGTTCCTCCCTTAAGTTGCAGATGTCTGGTGCTCTGGTCCAGCAGTGAATAAGTAGTGAATACAGCGTCCACCAATGGTGGCCAAAGGATGATAGCACCGAGTGACAACCCTGCCTTCAAGTTGGTTCTACGGAGCAGACCATCCACTGGGATGCAGGTGACCTCTAGGCAGGAAACAGAGAAAGCAACGTGTCAGACTAAGGAAGTGATCAGAGTCCACTGCCACAGGCCACTGGCTCCTGGCAAGAAGGTGGCTCCTCCTGCAGGTCCTAGGGGACTTTGTGATTGGATCTGGAGCCCTACACCAAGTGCTGGTTTGAAAGGTCCCGTCAGAACAGGCAGCTTTATTATTATCATTAACATCAAAGGTGAAGTCATGCTGAGGGGGAGAGGGGACTGAACAGAGAGAAAAGTGAGGAACAAGAGAAAGCAAAAGTGTGGAAAAGAAATAAACCCAGTTGCAATCCTCTAAGCAACATAAAATATATGAAAAATGGTATCACCACGTTTAGGATTAAAGACTTCCCCGCACTGCAGCATATGGAATAAACAGGCAATCGCCTTGGCAGCCTCAGTCTACAGCTCATCACCCTGTGGTCCCCGAGCGCAGCCATGACTATGTGTCCCCTCTGGGCTCAATTACGGTTTTCTGAAGTATGAACTAAATGAGCAATGGAATTTATCACTAGGCTCACTTTTACATACGAGGTTACTCCCCAGGTTTATAAAACGTGTTCATAAAAAGTTAGTTTTCCAAGGAAATTTGCTTTAGAGGGCTCCAGAGGAAAACATGCAAAACGCCATCGCTGTGTCCGTAAGTATCACCACGCCCTCAGCCCACAGCAAGATCAGAGCACCCACCCCAAAGAGGCACCGGCAGAGGGAAGTGCCCCAGCAGACCTAGTTCAAGCAGGGACCTCCAGGGCCACCTCGCCACCTGCCGGGCAGCAGTGCTCCCACCCACAGGGTCATGAGCACCCGGCAGCCAGGACTGGACTGGGTCTCCTGTCACATACCTCCTTGATCCTGAGCACTGAGAGCACCAAGAGGACCCAGGAAATTAGTGAGTGAGATAAAAGCTGCTTCATGAACATCTTTTTTTTAGGTGAGTATAAGGGGTTAAACCCAGGGCCTCCATATTGAACCACATCCCAAGTCCTTTTTTTTTTATCTTGAAATAAGATCTTCCTGAGCTGTGCAGGTTGGACTCATACTTGTGTCTTCCTGCCTCAGCTTTCCAGAGTGCGGAAATCACAAGTATTTTCCACCACACTCAACATGAACATCTCTTAAGTCTCAAAAATAGCATTTTTATAGTAAATTTTTCCCTTTCCCAGGTTGAAAGGTTGAATGTACTTGTGATGTATTTAAATGCATACTAGTTTTACTCTATTTTTTGAGATAGGGTTTTGCTGTGTGGTCCAGGTTAGTCCCAGGCTCACTACGTAGCCCAGGATGGCAAACTCACAGCAATCCTCTTGCCTCAGCCTCCCAAGTGCTGTATGTTAATTAAGAAAATAATTTTGGTAAATAAAAAAATAAATTTTCCCTCACATGACAAAGCAATGTGTATTTATTATACAATACTGAAAAAAATACAACTGAGAAAAGAAGTATCCTGAAAAGTCGCACTAAGAAGGACACACAGTTCTGCTGGTCTACGGCCAGCAGTCCCCAGCACCTTCCCTGCCCCAAGTCCTCCAGGCTCACCACATGAAGCACTTCTTCCTTCTCCCTCCTCCCTTCACACCAGCCTGACCTTTCCTCTCCCAAGGCCACAGCTCCGCTGGGCCCTCCCTACTTCCCACCTTAAAGCAGTCTGGCCCATCGGTGGATTAACCCACTGATGGATTACTGGTTTAATGGTCTACGGGAGGTTCTGGAAACCTGAGGAGCCAGGGCCTAGCTGGGGAAGGTGATCAGCGGGAGCATGCCCCTGAAGGTAGTACTGTCCCCAACCCCTTCCTCTCTCTTCGCTCCCCAGTCGCCGTGAGGTAAACGGGCTCCAACATGCTCCTGGCATGACGCTCTGCCTTACCGCAAGCTCAGAAGCCAGGAAGTCAAGCGACTACAGATGGAAACCTTTTCTAAGTTGGTTACTCTCAGGTGTTTTGTCACACAGGCAGGAACCTCACTAACCCAGATGGTAAACACCATACATACGAGCGAGAACACCCCAGGGGTGCCATGGCAGCCATGGTGATGTCTTCAGGGAGCTCAGGAATCGAGGGCTTCCTGCCTTGGATGGGTGGGCTGGCACAGGGTCCAACCTGTTCACCACTTGGTTTTCTCACAGCACACACAAGGGTTTACCACGATGCTGAGCTCTGCTCGTTCCTGCCCACAGTCACAACAGCATCCTCAGCCATGGTTCTCGCTGCAGAAGAATCCACAGCTGTTCTAACCAGCTGACCTCACCAGCAGCCACGTGATCAACTGTGACCCTGGGGGCGGGGGGGCGGGGGGATGGGGGGGAGCGGTGAAACTTCCAACTAATCCCAGCAAAAGAGGAAACAGCATTTCAGACAGGGAGAACAAAAAGACTGGTGATACTCAAAACAAAAGTCCCCAGACCAGGGGACCCCAGAAATGGGAAGAGTGTCATGGCCTCCTGTCTGCAAAGGGAACACCAGGGTGACACTGGCGACCCTGGAGGAAGCTGCTGTCTCGCCCAAGAAGCCACAATGAGGCAGCCAAGTGCAGATGTTGCCAGCACAAAAAGCAGGACATGTCCCTGCCCTCAGGAGCCAGGCCTACAGCTGTGATCAGCAGGAGGCTGAGCTAGGCTGGGGCATCATGCCACCCTTGGGGTCAGTGGGATGGGCAAGTCAGTCTCCCCAGAGGTGGACAGCAAGAGGCTGTGGGGCATGAGAAATGGTACGCTCCGATGGTCACGGGAAACGCGAACGCCAGTTCACCACTTAGAAGCTGGGGGCTGGGCAAGTGACTGGGCTTCCTCATCCGTGACACGGGACCCCACAGCCCTCTCCCAGCTCTGGCTGCTGGGTAAAAAGGGCAAAGGCAAGCACTCAGTAAACAACCCCCAGTCCACAGTGATCTCCATGCCACAGCACATCACAGAGAGCCTGTTTTGGAGCTGCTCTGCGGATTGGCCCTGCTCATGAGAAAGACCCACAAGGTGGGTCACTCTGGCCCAGGGCCAAGAACACTGACACTGCCCATGGCTCCTCAATGCCAGGAACACCATTCCTGTTCCTAGACTCCCCTCACCCGGACCCACTATACTAGGAGAGCTACACAGAGAGACTTCATGTGGCCAGGGTTCAGCAGGGACAAACAAGCCAGAGAGTGGACAAGGGAGCCTGCAGGACAGGGAGAGGGTAGAAAAGTGTCACTCTCTGTCCCCAGAGCCGAGATAGCCCAGCTCTCTTTCCCACTGTCCTTGTACTAGACACATGCTGGTCAGGATGGACCACAGCAGTCTGTAAAGTTAAAAAAAAAAAAAAAAAAAAGAACAGAAACAAGCCACCCTCTTCGCTTTCACCACATACTTCCCTCTTTTTCTCACAAGTCTACAGGGAGACGGCTTTCAGGATTTAAAACGTGTTAAAAGTAAACCCAAATCATCAGGGATTTCTTTTTCCCATAGTACTGGAGATGAACCCGGGGTGCCCTATCACTGAGCTATACCCCCAGTACTTTTTATTTTTGTTTTGAGATAAAGTCTCTTTGAGCTGACTTGGTTGACCTCAAATTTAGGATCTTCGTGCCTCAGCCTCCCAAGGAGCTGAGATTTCAGGCACCCAGACGAGATTTATTTTTTAATCATTTCTGTCTTCATTCAAATGAATGCAAGAGGCCAGATTTGGTATAAATAAACAAATAGGTAAGAGAAAACACATGATTCCCCTTAAAGTTATTTTTTAAAATGTTTCTAGACAAAGTAAGAGACATTTAATACCATGAAAAGTGACCACTGGAGGGGGACAAAGAAAAGGAACTGTGTATCTAGCGAACACCCAACCGCTGGTACTTCCACGCCCTCCACACAGCCAGCAACCACCTCCACTCACAAAGAGTGACAAGAGAAGAAACCAGCCACCCGAGACACACAAATACCACCAGGACACAAACTCCTGGGCTTTTAAAACATGATAAAACAGGAGGGAGGGTTCTGACAGAATAAACAGCCACTTCAAAACCACAGAAAAATAAACAAAGATGTATAAGAACCCAGGCCAGGAGACAGGCCCGAGGCACATCTCCTGGTCTGACAGGCTGGGCTCCTATTGAGTCCCTGGGCCCAGGGAGGATACAAGGACCTCAAGATCATCTCCAGTCATGGGGACTAAGCACACTCTGCAGAGGCTTCCCTGAGACCTCCAGGGCCACTGACCAAGGAACCCCTGCTGCTGCCCAGAGCTACACTCTACTCCAGCACCTACAGGGCCTGCTGAAGGCGGAATCCTCTCGTCTCCATCAGAGTACTTGGGATGGATTTATTAACTATCCACACGTCTGAAGTCCAGTCCAGGTGTCACCAGACTAAAATCTAGGAGACAGCTGCAGTGTTCCCTGGACACTCAAAGGGAGTCCCTGCTCCCTGCCCACATGGCTCCAGGCAGATACTCGGCGCTGCGGGTACTGCACCCAGATCTCCACTCTCCTACTGGGATCAGCAGAAGGCTGTTCCCAGCTTCTACAAGTCATACCATGTTCCTCAGCTCATGGCCCCATCAACCACTGCCAAGGCCAGCAACTGACCACCAAGTCCATCCCACATCAAATCTCCTAGACCCTCTTTTTCTTCCTTTTTCTTTCTTTTGTGGAACCAGGAGTGCTGAGCCCAGAGCCTTCACTGAACAATATTCCTAACCCATTTTCTGTTTTTGTAAGTGGTTTTCACTAAGTCACTAAGTTGTTGGGTTCAATCTTCTGGTCCTCCTGCCTCAGCTTCCCAGAGTGCTAAGATTACGGGTCTGTAGGTGACGACTGGGACTGCTGCTCTTTTATTGAGTGGGTGGAGAGTCCATGGAGAACTACAGTAGAGATGTGACACGACTGGGTCACCAGGCCCAGTTCTCAAGCCATTTTTAAGGGTTTGTGTGGTTATATTGGGCCCACTAGCTAATAAAGGACATCGCACTTTTCATATCAAGGTCAGCGGATTGGGAACTGAAGTTTTCCTTTGTCATATATCATATGCACAGTTTCCGGGAACCAGAACGCAGGCAGGCCACAATTCCACCTACCACATCCCCATGCCTCAGGCCAGAACCCCAGCAATCAGAACCACCCCAACATCCAGCTCAGTGGTGAATCTGCAGGCTTCACCTGCTACTTGCACCCTCAGTCTGTCCACTCTTCTCCAGGCCACAGCTTCCTTACCACCTGCCCTTCCTCTCTGGCCCTCCCACCAAGGCTACCAAGGAGCACCGCAGCAGTGCACCGCTCCCTGCTCTTCGGCTCAGCCCTCAGAGCCCTGCCTACACGCTCCCTACTTCCTCCCTGGCTGCAGGTCCCCCGACAAGGGGGATGTGACACCTTTCCCCTACCTCTGTGGGTAGCCGGGCTGCTCCTCCACTTTCAGGTCTCACTGGAGGCAGAATGACCTTGGGAAGGACGTTGTCATCTCACTAATGCAGGATCCTGTTATTATGGCCATGTGCCCAGATATCCACCACCCTCAAAGACTCCAGTACATGTCTCCTGCCTCCCTTTACCCCGGAGCCTCCGTGGGCAATGTCTGCTTGCCCAGCAGGCCGCACAGTCCCTGGACTTCCAGGGTGTCCCTGGGAATGCCTTCCTTATCTTCAGCAGCTGCTGGTGACTGCTGCTGGCCTGTCAAGCTGACTGTCCCATTCACTCAGACTTCTTATGGCTCTGACTGTGGACGCTGGAAGCCGCCGGAACAGAGACAGTGCCTCGCTCCAGCTCCACTTCAAGCCCCCCAGGCCTCCCCATGGTGAAGCTGGGCCCTCCTGGCCACCGTCACACTTCAGATGTCACACTCACATAGCCAGCCAGGAGCATTCCCTCCTGCTGCTCCCTCTGGCCAGCAGAGCACAGGCGGGGCCAGCAGTTCACTGAAAGGCTGCCTGTGTTCACAGACCCAAGGAGTGAGGACTCATCCTGGCCTTCTAAGGTAAGTGTGGCAGGAGTCCCAGCTGTGACTGTAAAGAGCAAGAGCCATCAAGAGCCAAGTGAGTAACCAGCCCAAGAGAGAAGAGACCCCAGAGACTCAGTGACTGGGCCTTCTGATTCTTACCACCTACCTACAGCCTCCCGCACCTCTGGACTGCCACTGGGGGCAGCCATCACTCCCTCCCTGGATATCTGCAATGGCCTTCTACGATCACACAGCAGCCAAAGGAATTCTGTTAGCCTGAGGCAGGCAGGTCACATCTCTGCTGTAGCCCCCCACGGGCTTCCCACCCACTCCCAATAAAAGAGCAATAGCCCCAGTCCTCAATGCGCCCACACAGTCCCTCCCCATCCCATGGATGCCCCTGCGCCAGCCTCAGTCCCTGCCTGCCCCTCCACTGAGGCCATTCCTATCCAGCAACACACGTGGCTTCTCCCTCGCCACCAGCAAGCGTCCGCTCAGATGCGCCTACTCATGAGGGGCCAGGAAAACTCGCCCCTGCACCTGCCTCTGGGCTGCCTGTCCCCACCCTGAACCACGATGCTGTGATGGCAGTTATCGCCTCCTAGCATCCTCCTCCTCCTAGCCCATGCTCGCCTGGCACAGAGCTGCACTCCCTGCACTCCCGCGTCATCCGACGCTCTGTACACGTCGCGATCTTGGCCCACGTCGCTATCTTGGCCCACATCGCTCACGGATGTAACCCTCGTTAACAGGAGCCTGTGATGGCATAGGGTGAAAAACCAAAACTCCCAAGACTGACCCAAGAAGGCTTTCCTTTTCTTACCAAAGAGAATCAGGATAAGCCAAAGAAATCTTCCCTGGATGCCAGAGCCACGCAGGTCAAATGCAATCCCCTCATGACACAGATGTGGAAACTGATGGCCCCAGGGATAACGTGACTTGGAATACGTCACCCAGATAACAGAAAGAGAAGCTAAAACCTCACCCAACTCCTAGTTGGAGGGTTTTCCACCATATCACACTTGCTGGCTTATCCAGAAAAGAAACTTCTAAGAAAGCCTCAGTCAAATAGCCAGTCACCATCCAGGGTGTGCACAGAACAGGAGGGCTGCCAGCAAAAGCTTCTTCCCTGCAACCCTTGACCTTGGCCAGATCATTTCTCCCTAGACTAAAGTCGGGACAGATCAATCTGACCATCTCAATTAACTAATGACAGCCTGGATCAACCACCATGTCTCAGAAATAATAACTATGCAAGATGAAAGAGACACATTCTCTAAATGCCTACTAAAGAATGCAAGCACATGCAAGGGCACTGGAGCTGGGCCCATAATCTCAGCAGTGTGGGAGGCAGAGGCAGAAGGATCACAAGTTGGAACCCAGCCTGGGCAACTCAGCGACTTAGCAAGACCATGGCTCAGAGTAAAAATAAAAAGGGCGGGGGGTGTAGTAGCGCAGTGTGAAGGCCTGTGTTGGATCTCACTGCCATCAAAAAGGGGGTACCTGAGTTCAGGCTGCGCGTGTACAGACAAGGCTTCATAAGGAAGGAAGGCTGCAGGTGATACACAAACATTACGCAGGCAGCTCAGCCCAAGGGAGGGAAAAATATCCCACTCGGCTAGCAGTCGTGAAAGCCAGGAGGCACGGCACAGCACAGGATGCAGAGAACTGAGAGGCCCACAGGCACTGCTTCCTCGCGTGGAAGAGAAAGACGGGGGGGAGAAATGGCTGGGCTGTGGTCAGGTCATACCAGAGAATCCTTAAGTGTCAATCAAAAATGGGTATGCATGGCACAGCATTTTAGGGGAAAACCAGCACGGGGCTTTAGCCAAGCCCGCCTGAGTGAGTCCTGCCTGGAGAACGAAGCATGTGCTCTGCAGACCACAAAACTCCAGGAGATACAACGTTTGCCAAGCACCAAGATCAGGCAAGCGCCAGTGTGCCAGGGCATCAGGAAGGGCTCTGCTGTACAAGGTCCCTGGATAATACAATCTAGTATTCTGTGGGAGGTGCAGCCTCCTTCCTGAGTCCCACCTCTGCCCGCCCCCACCCCCAACTTGGGTCTGCACTCACTAAACAAACAAAACAAAAACAAACAAACAAAAAAAAACATGGAGCCGCTTGGAAGAACAGGCAAACCTGCAGGAGACTGGCTAGGAGTTCTGCTGGCACTGGGTTTGTGTAGGTGAAGCTCAGGACATGGGCAGTGAACAGGCCAGCTTCTGCTAGGAAAAGGGACCACCACTGCGTATCGTCCTTCAGGCACAGTTCCAGCCTGTCACCTGAAACAGCAGTTTGGGCACAGGCAAGAGCCACAGGACAGATTGAGGATCCCATAGGCTAGACAGGCCCCTCTGATGCCCCAACTCTCCTCCCTTTGCCCTGCCTCTTCAGTGACAGCCTCTAACAATTCCCCATGACGAGACCTACTCTCAAAGCCTATGACAGACAACGCACAGCATCCAACTCCAAGGAGCAAGTCTGTCTTTGGTACGACAGGCTTGCAGAGCAGACACCGGGACTCTGTTAAGTTTCCTGTGGCTGCCATAATAAACCACAAAGATAGTGGCTTAAAACAGACAGTTCCCCTTAGTTCTGGAGACCAGAGTAAGAAAATCACACTGTGAGAATGACCAGGCCATCTGGGAGCATCTAAAGGAGGACCTTTCCCTATTATTTCAAGCTTCTGGAGGCTGTCAGCAATCCTGGCTTTCCTTGACTTGTAAATACATCCTTCCGATCACTACTTCAGTCCTCCCAGTCACCTTCCTTATATCTGTTTCTTTGTGTCTATACCCAAATTTCCTTCTTCTTAGGAGGATCTGGACAAGGTCCCACCCAAATCCAATACAGTATCACCTTAACTTGATTACTTTTGCAAAGACTCTATTTCTAAATAAGGTCCCATTGGCAGGTTCCAGACAGACATGAATTCAGGAACGATTTAACCCCGTACAAACTACCAAAAAACACTGTCTTCAATTTCAAAGTTTTATTCACTATTGTAACTCCACCCAGCATGCTATTATTCTGACATCTCAGCTGATTATTAGGAACTAATTCGAAAAACAAAAATCTCAAGATCTGAAAGCAACACACGAGGCGACTGGTAGCTCCTTTTCCCTGCTTTTCATGCTTCACACCACGTGTCCCTGTCACCACCGTGATCTCTCATCCTCGACCATTCCAGAATCCTCTCTGAAGCATACCGGTCATTGGTCTTGATGAAAGCTCTATTACTGTTCAAGCAAGGGTGAAATAGGGTCTCTGGTCACCTTAGATGACAGACACCCTGCCTCCTCCAAGTTACTGTGTCTGAGCAGTCAGTAACTCACTTCCTGCTGACTCCTTACCACTGCGAAAACTAAGCTTTTCTGTCTGGATGCACAGAATCCTAAAATTTACAATTCTAGCGCTCACACAAGCGTCAATGGTAGAACACAGGTGCACACATACCACTCCACAGTGCTTACGAATGATCCTGCTGAGGTTATCTGAATACCACAACTGTTCACTTTGACCATCTCGGGCTGTAGTTACCGGCCAGAATTAGCAATTCTGAAATCCTGGAGAGCGCTGGCCTCTAATCCGTCCCGGCAGGGGCTGCCTTTTCTCCAGGTATTTTCCATGTAATTCCTCCACTCCCCAGGGCCCTGCGGGGCTCAGTAACACACCGACCAGGGAAGGACTTGGAGCTGTTCAGCTTCCAGGGCGCACCCAGGTATTTAATTTTTTTAAAAAAAATGCTTCCCGCTGCTGACACACCAGTGGAAAGTGGGAACGTGGAAATTCACAGAATGCACACGAGACGAGGAGGCGAAGGAAGTGGGTCGGAACCCCCCGCACCCCCTGCCGAGACCCGCCTCGCCCCGCCTCGCTGTTTCCGGACCCCGCCAAACTCTCCGGGGCTCGAATGAGTCCGCTTCCTCAGCCTCCCCGGGGAGTCGGGGAGTTTCACCAGACAGTCCCGCCGACCTCCCGGGAGCCGTGTGGCTGCTGCCCCTTCTCCCCGCGAGCCTGGCTCCTATGGGCGTCCGCTGTCACCTCTCAGACCCCACGCCCCGACCCCCAGAACTCCCCCCTGAACCCCTCACGCCGCCCAGCAGTACCCCCGAAAGCTCGGGTCCCCCTCTATAGACCCCTACTCCACCCCCAGCCCGGTAGGTCAACGCGGCCGCCTGACCTCTGACCTTTGACCCCGGCCCGGCCCTCGCTGTCACACCCACCTGCCCGGGACCTTGCTGGTGCTGCGCTTCCAGAACTGCTTCCTGGCCCCGTCGCTGGCCATGGCCCCTCCTCATCCCTCAGACCTGAGGTTCCGACACTCCGAGAGCGGCCGGCCAGCCCCCAGCAGCCCTTTCCAGTGTCCCGAGTAGCCCCTCGGCGCTCTGGGACTCCAAACTAAAGCCGAGAAGCTCTTCCGCCTCTTTCCGGAAGTTGTGCCTCCGCGAGCCCGGAAGTCCCGCCTTCCACGTGAGGATATTAACATGCGACGCTGGGCTGTTTACGCTTCAGCTGCGTCGAGGAGGCGGCTGATGAGTCTCGTGTTGCACGCTCTTCTGGCCTTTCCGCGCTCTGAGGCTGACCCTTTCCGAGAGGCGTGCTCCGTGGGCCCCAGCCCACCGCCTCGAGGCGCCCCGTCTTCTGCGGTGCTCGGCCCCAGGGGCGCATCGCCGGCGTGACTCCCGGGAGCCACCCGGAACTCGAACTCAGCAGAGCCGAGCAGGGGCTGGGGTCCGACGCGGCTGTCGTTTTAGTCCGAGGAGCTGACTCTAGAAAAAAAAAAAAAAAAGGCAGCACAGGTCGGCACCCAAGCCTGCGACAGGCGACACGGAAGGAAACTGGCATCCGCGCCCGCCGTGGGCGGTGGTCCAAGCCTCCTCGCCCCCCTGAAGTGGGGATCCGGCGATACTAAAGCGGCGAGAGTGCACGGTGCAGTGAGGCGAGGCCTGTGTCGTGGGCTGTGTCCGAGGGGGCCGGCGAAGGCCCCCTGAGGAACGAACGAGCATGCAGCAGGAGGAATTTGAACGGCTCGCACTCGAAAGACGGCCAGGCCGTTGTGAGATGTGCTCTGCGTGGGAGACACAGGACTCCAAACGCTTGGTGAGAAAATGTTAATAGTGTGTACGCTGATGACGTGTTGGACAATAATAAAACAATAGGATATATGGTTAAAACTTGTCACATTTCTTTTTACCTTTTAACGTAGCTGTCAGAAAATTTTAACATATATGGTTTGTGTCATACGCCTGTGGACTTAAAGGCAGGAGTGAGGGATCAGAAACCGGCTTTTAAAACAAAACTGATTTTTTGGGAGGCCCTCGTGCAGGATAGGCAAGTGCTCCACCACTGAGCTACACTCCCTCAGCCCCTGATTGCGTTTTCTGGCTATGATTTTTCCGTGCAGGCTGGGGGCAGAGCTTAGTGGTTACAGCACTTGCCCAACGTGGAAGATCTTGAGTTTGAATAGGCAGGCATGGTGCCCCACATCTTTTTTCTTTTTTTCCTGAGAGAGGGTCTTGCTCTGTAGCCCAGGCTGTTCCTGAACTCACTATGGAGCCCAGGCTGGCCTTGGACTCAAGGCAGTCCTCCTGGCTCAGCCTCCGAGTGCTGGGATTACAGGCGTGGGCCACCACACCCGGCTTATGTGGTGCTGGGGAATCGAACTCGGGGACGGAGCTCTCACTAGGCAACAGCTTTAACCGGTGAGCCTTTCCTCCAGGCCTGCCCCACAACTTTAATCCCAGCACTTGGGAGGCTGCAGCAGGAGGATTGCCATGAATTCAGGGCCCACCAGGACTACAGCAGGGTCTCAACCCTACCTCAAAAAAAATTTTTTTCCCGTGGCTCTTTGCTGATGGTAACATTGATTTAGTCCTTGCTGTATGCAAGGTATTCTTAATAGGTATTCTTAGACCATGTGCCTGTTGCGTCCTTAGTCTTCTAGACAGCATGAAGACTCTCTGCTCCTGTAACACTCACATTTGAAGCGCAGAGCCGTCTCCAGCAGCATGTGCACACCTTGCAGCATCTGCCGGGCTGCATTTTAACTCTGTCTCACCGTTAATTTGTTCGATGCTGCCAGGTGGGGCTCTGCACTTCTAACCCCCATCCACAGCAGCAGCCTCAGGGCCTCACACAACAACCCTTCCATAAATGTTTCTTATGTGGCTGAGCGTCACAGCAACTGTAGGGATCCCCTTTTGCCTCAGCCACTGAAACGTCAGGAATCACTACCAAGCAATCTCAGTGCTCGGTGAGGTCCCTTGGTAATGCCTTCCTGGCACAACCTCCAGGTCCTCGGGACTCCTTTAAAGCAGAGGTCCACAAACTCGAACTCCTGTCGCGATACAACCACAGAACCTCCAGAGACCTACTGAACACTAGATCCATGGGCCCCTTTCCTGAGACAGTCTCAGGGACTCTCCTGAAATTGAGGTAGCGTTCCAGAAGGCCCCACCATGTCCTGACTCCAGAGAGAGTAACAGCCTGGAGGACCCCATGCAGACCTCACGGGGACCCTGGGAGTTTTCTTCAGCTGACCTGGCCGACCGCAAGGATCTGTGGGTGAGAAGACAGCAGGATGAAGGGCACTCGCAGCGAAAGGTGGGGAAAGCTGTGAGAGTTTTTGAGAAAATTGGCAACAGTGAGTGACTGGCAAGATGTAAAAACATCCTAGACTTAGCTATTCTCTGTAAAATACCGTAGGCTTCCTGCCTGCTGTCTCTGGGAGGAGAAGTAACTTAAGACTGACTTGAGGGCGAGATCACCAATGCCACGGACAAAGACGTGGAAACAAGGAGTGAGCCACTGCAGCAAAAGGTCCTCACAGGTGGGGACACCTTGGCTTGGGAGTCACCCGTGTTCGGTCTCAGCCAAGCACTACAGTAGAGGACATGTTTGTTCACAAATGGGTTGGGAGAGCGGAGGGTGTGGGGCAAAGTCAGGAAAGGTAATCAGGGACAGGTCGACGCCATGAGCGAGGACAAAGCCAAGCCTCCAGAAAGAGATTGGGCCAAGGGGACAGCTAGGGTTCCAGAAGAGTCCGGTAGCAGGCCAGATTTGAAAGTAATACAGATAGGGAGCCTAGGAACCAGACTTAAAAAAGGACATCGAGTAGGACAGAAGCCCACACCTCAGAGAAAACGAATGGAGCCTTTTAGTTGTTCGTTTATGCAGTTTTTCTAGCTTTTATCTTGAGTCCCTGCCTGGAGACCAGCCTTCAGTCTCCCTCCGTGTGACTCCCACCCCTGCATCCATCTTCAGTCCCTGAGGTGCCTCTCTCCGCCGTGACCCTGTGCATGTGCGAGCCTGCCCTCTTTCCCTAGATAGGCAGCCCCCCCCCACACCCCTCTAACAGGTTATGTGTGTGCCGCTAGCCACTAGGCTGCAGCATCATACTGGGTAAAGCTGACTCGGGAGGGTACGTTTTGCCTCTTCCTGAGTTCTGTCTTCAGTAGAGCAGGCTGAGCTGGAAACACAGTAACATAAGGTCACCAAGAGGAGCTGGAAAAATAGCACAGCGTTTAAAGCACTTGCCTGGCAAGCTCAAGGCCCTCAGTTCCATTCCTCTGGCACCGCATAAACTGGGTGTGGTGGTACATGCCTATAATCCCATCACACCAGAGGCTGAGGCAAGAGGATTGCTGTAAATTCAGGGAAAACCTGGGCTACATAGTTCAGGATGAGCCTGAACTACAGAGTGAAACCCTGCCTCAAAATAAATAAATGTAAAAATAAAGGTCACTAACACTGAAAGTGGCCAGCAGCCGGGGCTGGTAACACTGAGAGCAGCTAGCAGTGAGGAGCAGCAGAGAGTCGTGGAGGACTGCCCATAGGTGCAATCTCCAGTGGCCAAAGGATTTCCAAGGCCTGCCCACTCCAGCCACCAGGACAATGGCCAAGGGCTGCTAACACTAAATGCTACCAGCTACTGACACTCATATAGCTCAGGGCTGAGATGAGGATTGCCGCAAGTTTGAGGCCAGCCTGGGCTACATAGTGAGTTCGGGATCAGCCTAGACCACTCAGTGAGACTCTGTCTCCAAAAAAAAAAAAAAAAAAAAAAAAAAAGTGAGCTCATGCACTCTGCTTCTCATGATTTCTATTGAAATCAAAAAAAAAGGTAATTGGTAACAGAACGGTGCAACAATCATTTTGGAGTGTGAAAGAGTTACATTCACTAAAATTTAGATAAATGGAAACTAAAGCCAATAGTGTACCATTTCACTCTTAACCCATTGGGAAGTAATAATGTCAATGCTAAAACTGATAAAAGTGTGAATTTGTGAATGGAGAGCTCTCATGCTCTCTTAGTCACTAATTCATTCATAGGACAAAATGCCCAACAGCCACGGCTTAAGGAAGGAAAAGTTTATTAAGCTTACAGTTTCAGTAGGTCTCACATACACTGTCCATTCTCTGAGGAGCCTTCATTCCGGCCGCTCTGAGTCTCCAGGGACTCTTCTGTTAGCAGCTTAGCAGCAGTCTTACTTTCTCATCGCTGTGACTGAATACCCAACATCCACAACTTAGGGGAGGAAATTTTTAGTCCAGCTCACAGTTTCAGAAGGTCACACAGACAGCTAGCAACAGTGGGAATACATGGCAGAGGCAGAGGTGGAAACACCTCATAACATTGCAAACACAAAGCTCAGTCAAGTTCCAGAATGAAGAGAGGAAGTTGCATTTGTCCTCCTAAGTCCTGTCTCAGTGACCTGCCCCCCCCCCCCCCGGTCCAGCCTCGGTGTCCTGCCCTTCCAGAATTAAACCCTCAATCCACCACATGCCTATAATCCTATCCACATGCCTGTAAACTAATCCACACCCCTGTAATCTCATGCACACACCCATAATCCACCCCTCTAGACCAGGTCCGCATCTCCTAACAGCATGAGGCTCTGGGGGACATTCCAGATCCAAACCACAACACAGGTCAACTTGACCGGAGGAGAGGAGCTGGTCTTAACTGGAGGGGTACTGCTAAAGGGATGCTCTCGAGCAGGCTTAGAGCTGCGCCACTGGCCAGCCCCACTGGTTTGGTGACAAAGGTGGGATTGGTGAAAGCTAGAGGAAGGGGATCCTGATCTGTGTCCCATTCTGCTGGCTTTCCATGCATTAGGCTTGGAAGGAGGTGTGCAGGCTTCGGAACCAGATCCTGGTAAGACACTTGGAGACGTGGTTGATGATTTATTTCCATTTGGACAGTGAGATCCTGGCCAGGTGAGGGCAGTAGAGAGGCAGGCTTCTCTTTGGAAACTTTCTTGATTACTAGCATCTTGGAAAGTTGCTTGGCACTACATGTTTCCCATGTTTTGCCATATTCCAGAAAGGATCCCAAGAGATCTGCATGGCTGATTGTTTGCCAACTTTGGGATTCAAAGAAGGAAAGTCTTCCTTTTCAAACTGCAACTCACCCACGTTGTCTTCTTTCTTCTTACCTCTGTAGGTGGCTTTTCCTGAAATGCACAGCCTTTCCAGGAATGGAAGCTGCCATTCCCGTGTTGAGCGTTCCCCGTGCCACCTCTGCTACTCTGGCTCAGGAAGAACTGTTCCGAGTAGGTAAGTTCCCTGTGAACCCAGCATCTGCTTCCTTAGGGGCACCAGAGTGCACAGAATCACAGTGGAAAAAAAGAGGGCTGGTGCCAGGGATCTCCCGTAGTTCACAGGGATTCACTGTTTAAGAAGCCACCTGAGGAATTGTGCCGAGGGTGACTCACTCCAAATCTACCTTCTCACAGTGGGGGGGTCTCCATGTTTTTCAAAAGTGGCTGTAGGTGACTTAGTTGACTGTAGTGTTGAAAAATTTAGCCAAAAAGGGTCAAAGTCATGCTCCATTTTGGTCCGTTGTCTCTTCTCAGAAAGGAGAAGCATCCATACTCATGGCCAGGATCCAAGCGCCACCTCTGTGGTCCTCTTTTCCAGACCCCTTAAGGTTACCGGCTGGATCTCCCGTGAGGTTCTCTAGTTGGAAAGGTGTTTATGTAGCCTGGCCAGCGGCTGGCCTTGAGATGATGCAGGAAGAAGCTGGCTCTGTGTGGCTCCCCTCTTGGTCCCCACAGCTGCTCATCCTCAGCTTCCTCAGTTCCTGACACATTTCCAAAAGGGAGCAGGGGAAGGGGCAAGGAAACATAAAATGTATTTGTTCCATTTAACGTGAGGGGCGTGGGGCGAGAGTTGTGTCTGTGTCCCCCTCGTTCAACTCCCTTGAGTCACGACACTATGATGTTCCTTAGATAGGTAATACATTTGCACTGTGACATCAAACCCTGTATGCAGAGTCATTGCTAGAAAGGCAGGCAGCTTCACAGGCAGGAAAGTAATGTCATCAGGGCGAAGAATCAAAAATATAATATTAAAACAAAAAAAAATTCTGAGCAGTCAACTCTAGCAGTAACGCCACTGCATGACAATGCTCCTAGGGCACAAATGCCATTGTCTTTTCAGAGCAGGTGCTGGTCCTTCTTTGTTTCAGCTTCTAGGGGTAGCCTGCATTCCCTGGTCTCTTCCCCATCTCACCCCATCCTCTGCAGCCAGCCGTCATCACAGGGTCTCCCCTCCTGACTTCTCCCTATCCCTCCTACAAAGTGTGCAAGCTTCCATCAGGCCCCCAAGATAATCCAGGTCCTTGGTTTAATCACGTTGGAAACCTCCCTTTTGGTCATTTGCAGGTTCTAGGATTAAACTGTAGGCATCTTCCAGGGCCATTATGCAGCACCCACCTTGACTCGGGATGTATATAGCAAAGGTCTTTGAGTGGCAGGGTCCTCTGCTCCATCCCCAACTCGGGTCAGCCATGTCTACAACATGGGGTCAGTCACTTGCGACATATCAGTTGCTGCCACGAAATTCCGTGTGTTAAGATGTTTGCTGTAAAGAAAGACAAAGTTCAGTCCAGACTGGCTCTCACCCACAGGGAGTTTATTGTTCTGTGTGATTGGAAAAGTCCAAAGGTGCTCAGACTTAGGAGGAGGGCCAGAAGCAGCCAGACTGACCCACGGGGCCATCTCTTTCTTCCTGTTCAGTCCGTGCCAAGGACTGTTCCCCATCAAGGTCACAGGATGGCTCTGTCAGGCCACTAGCTCCTGTGCCTACCTCTGAGCCAATCTTGGTGGCTGATCAAAATTTGCCCCTGGCTTTGCCACTGAGGATGCCCTTAAGCAGAAATATGTGCACCAGTATCAGTCTCTGCAAGGTGACAGCCAAGAAAGGGTTACCTGTCCCAGAGGAGAACTCAGAACACCTCCCAGTTCCTGCTGCGGCACCTAGGACTCGCAGGAGGCTGTGCCCAGCCCCAGCTACCAGCGTTCTGTGGGGTTCTTGACTCTGGCAGCGTCTCTGATAGATCCCAGGACCTTGCACTGAGCTACATCCCCAACTCTTTATTTTTAAAATGTTTTAAAATGTTTGAAGTTTGATACAGGGTCTCACTAAGTCACTGAGTTGCCCTAATAAGGCTCAAACTTGTCACCTCCCTGCTTCCACCTCCCAGAGTACTGGGATTACAGGCCTGCGCCACCACTGCCATGCCTGGTAACCACCTGCATTCTTACATCCATGGAGGCAGAACACTCAGCACGTTGGGCAAAGCAGCTTCTCACAGGCAGAGGCCCAGGACCCGTGGCTCACCCAGGACAGTGCCCCAGGCCCGGGACCAGGTCCCGTGGGGACCAGGGCTGCTCTGCAGGTGCCCCGTTCTGCACTGCTGCTGAAGGACCCTCAAAACTCCCAGCTCAGGATTTTGTGTCCCAGATGTCACTTTGTATGCTGGCCTAAGGCACTGCAAGGTAGACAGAAGGACAAGGCCTGGGCCACCACAGACAGTTTCTCTTGTCTCAGGGCATTGTGTTTTCTGCCCCAGAATCACAAACCAACCAAGCCAGATGGAGGAGCTAGGTCACCCAAGGTGGTGTGGAGACTTGCTCTCCTACAGGTGCCCCTAAGAACCAGCCAAGGATTTTGGGGGGTTTTTTTCTTTGTTTTTGTTTTTATTTTGAGGCAGTGTCTCTATTTGTAGTTCAGGTGGTCCTGAACTCACTGTGTAGTCCAGGCTGGCCTGAAACACAATGAAATCCTCCTGCCTCGGCCTCTGGAACCCTGGGTTTGTCGGCATCCACCACACAGTTTGTGTGGTACTGGGGAATTGAACTCAGGCCCTTAGTGCTTGTTAGGCAAGCATTCTGATCACTTGCTATTTCTCCAGCGTCTCCCCTCCCCATCTTTTTTGTTCTGTTATATTCCAGGATGATCCTTACCTCACTGTGTAGCCCAGGCTGGCCTCTGTGTAATCCTTCTGCATCAGCATGCCGGTGAACATGGTATGATAAGCATGCACCGCCACACCTGGTTTTTGTGGTGCCTGTTTGCCTTTGCTAACCAAGCACTCTAACTGCTGAGCTGTTCCTCAGGCCCCAAGTTTGGGGTGTGTGTGTGTGTGTGTGTGTGTGTGTGTGTGTGTGTGTGTGTGTGTTTGTGTGTGGCTTTCTTTTTGGTTCTGGAGACTGAACCTCAGCCCTTTCCTCAGAGCTACATCCCTGGCCACTTTTGATTGTCTAACAGGATCTCACTAACTTGCTAGGTTGCCAGGCTGAACTTGAGCTCTTGATCCTTCTGACTCAGCCTCTCAAAGTGCTGTGATGGCAGGCTTGCACCCCCAGGCCCGGCTGTCCGGGTTTTCTAATGGGGGGACAGAACTGACCATCCCACCTTAACTTCAGGATCTGCTGCAGCATGCAGGGCAGGAGCCACCTGCAGAAGGGCTGCTGCATTTAAGGACCTAACCTGACCTAATGTCAACTTGTTTGGCAAAATTTTTTAATCTGACAGAGTATATGTACAGTCCCTAATAAAAGGTTTATACGCAGAACTCCTATCAATAAGGAAGTAAATACTACAGTAGAAAATAGGTCTGAATTCAGTCATTTCAAGACTTTGAAACCTGGGACTGAGGGCGTAGTTCAAGGCAAGAGCCCTTGCTCAGCATATGCGAGGTTCTGGGTTCGATTCCCCAGCACCACATAAGAATTAGCCAGCGGTGGTGGCACTCATCTGTAATCCCAACACTCAGGAGGCTGAGGCAGGAGGACTGCAGTGAGTCTGAGACCAGCTTCAGCTACATACTGACTTCAGGATCAGCATGGACTACAGAATGAGCCCCTGTCTCAAAAAAAAAAGAACTTCAAATTAATCAAGGGTCATATTCAAAAAATATTTAAAGTGAAAGGTGCAAAGACCCTGAGTTCAATTCCCAGTACCAGAAAAAAAAAAAAAAAGGAAACATGGAGGCTAAGGCACAAAGTGACTCTCTGAGAGTCTTCTTCATGAGAAGGGGGTGGGATGGGAGTCTGGGCTGACCCACAGCACCTCCATGTCCACCTCGCCTGCCGAGCATCGGCCACAGTCACGCTGCTGACAGGACAGAGTCCCCAGCTGAACTTCTTCCTCTGACAATGACAGCAGCTTCCCAGAATCCTCGGCAGCACGTGCGGCCCCACCCCCACCCTTGGCAAATGTGCAAAGAGCCACGAGTTGGCCTTGTGACTCCTGGCCAGCTGCCACCAGCGTAACAGAAGGCAGGGAGCATCATGTAACAGAGGGGGACCGATGGTCTGTCTGCACGCTGGGAACTGCCCCTGAGTCTCTTACTGACCACAGCAACTACAGCCATGATCTAACATGACCGGCCTCCATGTGCCCACCTACAGAATGAAGCAGGGGACACCTGCTGCGTATCGCCCAGAGAAATACCCTGAGACATGAATCTGATGGACTTCATAAGCCAAAATCTCTAAACCAGTAGGACACAGAATGGGGAGGTGAGGCCAGGCGTGGTGGTGCACCCCTATAATTCCAGCACTCAGGAGGCTGAGGCAGGAGGAGTACCATATGTTAGAGGCCAGCCTGGGCTCCATAGTGAGTTCAAGACCAGCCTGAACTATAGACTGTCTCAGAAAGAAAAGTGGGAGGTGGGCTGGTAAGTGACATAACACCTGCCCCAGTAGCTGCCAGAATGTCCCCCCACTGCACGCGCCACTCCTAGTGGGAAGGTAGGTTTGCCGGTGAACTCCGGAGTAGTAGCTTGCCGATGCCTGAATGAGCCAATCCTGCGCCAGAAGCTGGGGACTCGGGGCTCCAGACACAGGCTGTGCCTTTCTCATGTATCATGTTGGGGATTGAACCGAGGGTCTTCACCTGAGCAGCATCTCCAGCTCATTTAATTTTTATTTTGAAACAGGTTCTTGCCACATTTCTAAGTTGCTCAGGTTGGGCTCAAACTTGCAGTCCTCCTGCCGCAGCCTTCCAGAGTGCTGGGATTACAGATGTGTGCCATCCCAACCTGCTGGCTACAGGGCCAACCTCTATAGTCTCACAGCCCAGTGACCGGGGTGGCAGGGGCTGGCGGAGTTGTCAGCCTGCACAGCACCATTAGGCGGACAGAGACCTGGAGGGGTGTGGCCTGAAAAGGAGCTGGACCGAGGCCCCATAGGAAGCTGCCCTGTGTGATCCTGAACCCCAGGAAGGAGCTGGCTCAGTGGCAGAGCCACAACTGGGGTGGGTTTTGCCAGCTCTCCAAGCCAAGCCCGTGCGGCTCAGAGGGCTGCTCTGAAGGGAGGGACACACCTGGATTCTGGTGCCATGTGTCCCGGACAGTAAGAGGAAGGACAAGGCCTATCATCCTCTGAGGGAGCCTAAATGCCTCCTCCGTGGCCTCAGTTTCCCTAATGGGAAAGCCGGAGATGGAGCAATGGGCCGTGGGTTTAGAGGTGCATCCTGGACTCTGGAGCCGGACTTTGGGTTTCAGCCCTCTGGCCGTGAGGATGTGGGCAGCCTTCAACTCTGTACCTCGATTTCCCCAGCCACAGGGAGGGGTCTCTGCATATGGGGCTCCTTACAGTCCTGATGCTCAGGATCACACACAAATAAAGGCCCACAACCCAGGCCATTTGTTTGTTCGTTTATTTGGGGTATTGGTGATTGCAGCCAGGGCCTTTGCACTGAGCAGTATCCCCAGCCCAGCCCACTTTTTTGTTGTTTTGCTTTGCTTTTTGAGATAAGCTTTCACTCGGTAGCCCAGGTTGGTCCTTAACTCACTGTGTAGCCCAGGCTGGCAAAATCCTCCTGCCTAAGCCTCCTGAGTGCTCAGATTACAGGCATGCACAACCATGCCTTGTTTATGTGGTGCTGGGGAATCAGACCCAGAGCCTTGCACTTGATAGGCAAGTGCTCTAACTGCTGAGCTGTGCCCCCAGCCTCTATTTTTAATTTTTATATTTTTTACTTGGGAATGAGCCCACGTCCTTCACACTGAGCTACAGCTTTTGAAAATTTTTTATTTTGAGACATGGCTTTGCTAAATTGCTCAAGCTGGAGTTAAACTTGGGGTCCTCTTGCTTCAGCCTCCAGAGTGCTGGAATCATAGGCCTGTGCCACCACATCCACTCTGGAATCCAGGCTTACCCACTCAGCTCCGAGGCCCCAGCAGCGCCACCAAGGCGTGTGACTGCTCTGTCACTCTCTGCTGTCAGTGACCACATGTGACGGATTTCTCAAAAGGAGGGAAAGTGGCTGCCTGATCTCCCAATCCACGGGACCCAGCCTGGGACACAGCTGTCGTGAAGTGACACCCGATGGCACCTTTCTCGGGATTCCTGCCAGGTCACAGTCTCCCAGTCCTCTTCTCTTGCTCGCTGTATTTATTTATTTATTTTGAGGCAGGGTCCCACTCTGTGGCCCAAACTGGTCCTGAAGCCACTGTAGCCCAGGAAAGCCTCGAACCCACATGACAGGTCTCCCGCCTTAGCCTCCTGCATGCTGGGATTCCAGGCATTGGTCCACCACACCCGGTTTATGAGGTGCTGGGGAACGAAACTCAAGGCCTGGCACTGGCTGGGCCAGTGCTTTATCTGCTGAGCTATGCCCCAGCCCTCCCCTCTGTCATTTGGAAGACCCCGCCCCCTGCCTCATATAAGGGTGTTGGGGCCAGGCACAGAGGTGGGAGGGGCTCAAGGAACCAGGTGCCTCAGAGACTGCCAGCAGTGCCAGGCCAGGCCAGGCTGGCCGGGGACAGTGCTGGACAGAGTCCCGCAGCTGCACCTGCATGAGGAGACTCGCCTCCCCTACCCCGTCGCTCACCTTTGGGACTGGCTCAGGCCCGGGTCTCGGCTGGCCTCCCACGCCAGGCTCCCTTCACATCCTCTGGCGATGCGGCCTCCAATCTCTGGGTGATGAAGGTGACAGCAGCGCTCCTCCTCCCCAGGAAACACCGCCCAGCCCTGGCCCTGCCACAGTCAGGGCAGCGGGCTGCTCCCCACTCACGGCCGTGTCTCCTGACCATCTCTAGTGGCACAGAGGGAAGCAGGGTCTTAGGCAGAGTGGGCAACGCCTCCCGCACCTTGTGGTGCTGCTCCCTGGGGTCCCAGAGCCCAATGGGTGCAGTGACCCCACTGCCCATACCTCATGTCCTTGCTCCCTTGTTCCCAAACCTTCCCCTGACCTACACCAGGCAGCAGCAAGAATGGACCCACGAAACTCGGCCTGGTGATACACACTTATAATCCCAGCTCTTCAGGAGGCTGAGGCAGGAGGATTACAATCTCCAGCCCAGCCTGGACAAGATTTAGTGAGAACTTGTCTCAAAAAATAAAACAAAGCAAAACAAAATATAAGATGTAGTTTAGTGTGAAGGCCCTGAGTTCAATCCCTAGTACCACAATAATAAATAAATAATATGCGCTAATGGCAGTTCCTGGAGAAGCAGCTCCCTCGGGAAGTCCAAGGCCAAGCTCATACTGTTCCTGGTGCAGAAGTGACTGGGTAGAATGTGGAAGAAGGATGGTACGGGTAAGGGGCCCAGGCATCTCCCACCCCTCTCTGGGCCTCACCTTCCCATCTGTGAAAGGAGGATTAGAGCCACCGCCCTGCTCCCTCTTCAAATCAAAGAATGGAGGGAGAGAGCTAGAATGAGAGCGGGAAGGAGGGAGAGATGGAAGAAAAGGGGAGAGGGGAGAGGAGGGAGGAGGGGTGCCCCAAAAGGGGAGCCCTGGCCTTGTCTCTGTGAGCTCTAGGCTCAGGGCTCCTGAGCCGCCCTCATGGTCCTTGGCAAGGGCGCCTTCCCAGGCCCCAGCAGGGAAAGCAGCTCTTGGGCAGGAGGCCAAGGCCCCAGGGCGAGGCAGGAGCTGCCCCGCCTGCCCTGCCCACTTCCTCCTTCCCCACGTTCACTGTTCACTCCTGTTAGCCTCTGACCCGGCCACTCCTCCACACCTGTGCCCTCAGTCACACCCGGTTTTCCCAGCTGCCAGGTGTCCAGCCCAGGACAGAGTGGGGACTTCGCAGCTGAGGGAGGCCCCCTCCTGCTGGCCTTCTCTGGGGACACTTTCCTACCATCACTGGCTCCCTCCGACCACCCGCACCCACCGCCCACCAGAAGTGTGTGCCCTTCCTGAGACCTCTGCCCCTCCGGGGCTCCTGTATCTGCAGGGCAAGTCCCTTGGGTTGGTCCTGAATCCTCCCAGGTTGGGGGCTCCTCGTTACCCCCGCCAGCTCTCTGTGGTTCCCTGCGCTCCAGAGTGCCCTGGAACTCGCCCAGGAGCTGCTCCAACTCTGTGCCTTCGTCCTTTAAGACCCCAGCAAGTGTGGGATGGGCATGGACATGGGCTGGAAGAGTGGGAGCTGAGGATTCTGGAAAATTACTTTGGGGGGAGCAGGCACCGTTCCCCAGTGCAGGACCCTGTCTGAGCCTCCCTGCCTTGTCCTGTCTACCCAAGGAGGTGGCGCCTGTCTTCCAGAGCCCCCAGGACTCCAGCCCCACACCGTGCTGGACGCTGGCTGGATGCCCAGGCTGCACCTGGCCCACCCACATCCCTCAGGTGTCTGGAGCTGGCACAGTTGCTCCCCTTTCATCTCCCACTCCCTTGAATCACAACATCGCTTTACCTGCCGTAAACTGGAAGCTCCAGGGATGGCCAAAGAGTTGGCCATGGGTCAGGTGGCCCCAGCTCCTAGGGCCCCAGGCTTACCCCAGCCCCTCCCTGGTCCTCACTCTTCCTATCTGTGAAATGAGGATGACAGCCACTGTCTGCCTAGCTCGTGGGTTCTTCCAGAGACCAAGTCAGGTAATAAACAGGAAATGCTTTGAGGATATGCAAGTATCCACTGAAGTCAGTGGCTAGTATTTATAGGATTTAATCAGTGTGAAAATGAGGGCAGCTCCACACCCAGCTCCACGCCTCCTCCTCCAAGGCTAGCCTCAGAGGCAGAGTGGGTGGCACACACCTGCAATCCCAGCAGTCTGGGAAGGTGAGGCAGGAGTATCACTGCCCAACCTGGGCAGATTTGGAATTTAGCAAGACCTTGTCTCAAAAAAAAAAAAAAAGAAAGAAAAGAAAAATGAAAGGAAGGAAGGAAAAGGGCTAGAGTGTGAGAGGGTCAGGCAGGACTGTGTTGGGGGCCAGCTGTGTAGCCCAGGGGGGTGTGCAAGCCACTGGGGTTAGGCATGAGTGGGGGTTGAGGGCATGACTCAGTGGTTAGAGCACTTACCTAGAGGTGCATAAGGTCCTGGGTTCAGTTCCCCCAGCACCACATAAAATGTTAGCCAGGCATTGTGGTGCACGTCTGTAATACCAGCACTCTGGAGGCTGAGGCGGGAGGATTGCTATGAGTTTGAGGCCAGCCTGGGCTGCATAGTGAGCTCAAGGCCAGCCTGGACTAAAAGGAGAGACCCTATCTTTAAAAACAAAAACAGAAAGAAAGGAAAGGGCTGAGGATGTAGCTCAGGGCAGAGGCCCTAGATTCAATCCCCCATGCAAGGCCTGCCCTGGAGCAGATCCAGCACACAGGCGTTCCGGAGTATCTGAGCAGCCCCCTTCCAAGGCTGACCTCCAGAGATGGGCAGTGGCAGGCCTCCTGGGGACACTCGGCACTGCCTACGGGGCCCTGCAGCTCAGTCCCCTCCTCCATCACCGGCCCCTCAGTGTCCGTGGTCCTGCCTCCCTCACACACCCTGCTGGACGCAGCGACTGGCACACCAGAGAGTCTTTTTCACATGCCCTCCTGTGGCCCACGCACCCATGGTGACACCCCGGCCTGCTCCCCTCAGGCTGTTCCCCATGAGAGAGGAAAACCAGGAATGAAAGGGCGGATTATTTTCTGCAGGAGACAAAGCAGGCTGTGTGTACCTTGAGGCTCAGCCGGTCTACAAGTTGCTCCCAGGGAAGTCACAAAGCACACCCAGAGAACAGTGGGAGGAGGCTGGCCAGGGACGGGGACCGAGATGCACGGGAGCCTAGGAGAATCACAGCTGGCAGGCGCTTGGATCTGTCCTTCTGCTCCCCCACTTGGCAGGTGGGCAGGCTGAGGCTTTGAAGTCATACAGGCAGAGGTGGGCACATCCTAGGTTTCTGACTTCCCGCCAGAGGGATTTCTGGGGTATGTGTGAGTGGGTGGCCTGAGTGTGTGGGGTGGGTGTGTCCCACGGGAATAAAACCCAGGGCCAGAAACGCTCTGGGCAAGGGCTCCCTGCTGAATTCCGCCCCTCTACTTATTTTTTTTTTATAATGATGATGCTGTGTGCTGAGCCCAAGTCCATCACTCTAAGCTATGTGCCCGCCCACTTGTTTTATTTTCTATATTGAAACGGGATTTTGCTGTGTAGCTAAGCTGCCCAGGCTGGGCTCAAACTCACAGGCCTCTCGCCTCAGCCTCCAGAGTTCCGGGATGAGGGCCTGCGTTGCGTGTCTGGCTTCCCCTCCACTCGTGACAGCCACCAGCCCTGCCGTGGGAGGGGGATGAGGATGGAGAGAAGGCCAAGGCAGCGAGGACAGCCTCTGGGCTCTGGGAGGCTTTGCAGGGCTGCCGCTGGCCCCAGGGCAAAGACCTACCCACCCAGACGCAGGTGAGGAGCAGAGCCACTTCCTGACCTCTAAACCATTGCTTGTGGGAGGCCAGCCCATGGCCTGAACCCTGGGACCCCGGCTTCCGGAGGAACACGGGAGCCTGTGGCATGGGGAAGCACGTTCCAGCCCCACTGCCAGCAGACCAGACTCCCGCATCTGCTCTCTAGGGAACGGGGCTGAGCCAGGGTGATGTGACCACTGTGGTCACCCAGGTGACCGACTGGACCACGGCCATCCTGGCTCCCAGCCAGAGCTCTTCCTGCCACAGTCTGCCCACTGGAGCCACAGGCCAGCGCTGGGTGTGTGGACAGAGGTGGAGTGGGCTCACAGTGGTGGTGACATCCCACCTGGTTTCTAGGCATCCACCTCTTGGCTGCCCTTTGGGGGAGTGGGCACTGAGCAGGTGGCTGTCTGTCAGGGCTCAGGGTCACAGTGGGTGCAGGGTCAACAGATGAAGCATGCCCCTCCTGTGTCCCACCATGCCGTTCGAGACCATCTGTGTCCGGGTGACCCGGGAGAGCATGGAACATGCAGAGTCTCGTCTCTCATCCCCACCCTGCCGAACCCACTGGATCAGCATCTCTGGCCGGGAGCGAGGGGGGTTACCCCCGCCCCAGTGGTTCTCGCCCTTGGCCCACGCACACCAAACAGCAAAGCCTGGTGTCCCGGGGGAGGGGCCAGGCCCACAGCCCACCCCCCAGAGGAGCAAGAATGCAGGGTGGAATTTTCCGCATCCTGGATGTCAGCCTCGTGGCACACTAACAGGCCCCGCTCAGCTCACGAGCAGCTGCTAATTGGCACTGCTGTTCTATTTCTGCTCATGACCTGGATGAGGTCACCCACCTGGGGCCACCTGACATGAGCCCAGGGAGGAGAGCTCCACGGCCAGGCCCTGCGACTTGGAATCAGGACAGCGAAGGTGACCTGTGGCCAGAGCAGCATGGTTTCTGGCCAAGGCTATTGCTGTCTTGTGAGAGCATTTCTCCAGAGCTCGAGGTCACCTGGACCTGGAGTTTTCTTCGGGTCTGACCTGACACAATGTGCATGGCTGGCTCTGCAGATGCCCCCATGGGTGCTGCTGCTCTTGCCTCTCCCAGTGGAAGGCATCACTAATCCATCACCAACTCCTCGGCTCCAAAGCCTAGAGGCTGCTCCTCTGGGCCCAGTGGACAGGCAGCTGGCCCATGTTTGACCATGAGCAGGGACAAAGGGAAAGACAGGAATGGACATTGTTTTTCCGGACACGAGCAGAATGGGCCCAAGGAAGATGTGGTAGCTTTGCTCCGAGGGGACATCCTGCCCAAAGGGGGACACGGACACTACCTGCTGGATTTGGGAGGGGAGCTGACCAGCAGCAGCCTCCCCAAATTCAGAGCCACAGGAGACAAGACCCAGAGGTCGAACACAAATCAAACAATCAGCTTAATTCCTGACACAGCCAGGCTGCACCCACAGCGAGGGCTGCGCCCCACCCACCAGGATGCCTTGGGTAAAGCAGGCAGGTCACAGCAGGCATGGGTGAGGGTGGGCAGGGAGGGGAGCCCTCCTGCCCTCCTACGGATGCTCGGTGGCATACCTGCTTTGGAAAGCAGCTTGACTGCTCCTAAAGCAATGAAAGGGTTACCACGTGACTCCGCAATCTCCTCGAGGGTATGTGTGCCCAAGAGGACTGAAAACACGTTCCCACGAAACCTTGAATGCCTTGAATGTTCAGAGTGGCATTATTCCCAAGAGACAAGGAGTGGAAGCAGCCCACCCGTCTAGCAAATTATGAACAGCCAAAGTCCTTGCAGCAACGCCATGCGGTGAGCAATGGCGTGGCCATGAAAACAATATGGGGCCGGGCACGGAGGCACATGCCTGGAGTCCTACCACTCGGGAGGCCGAGGCAAGAGAATCACAAGTGCTCAGCCTGAACACTTTAACAGCTTAGCAAGACACTGTCTCAAATAAACAAGAAAAAGGGGCTGAGTAAATATAGCTCAGTGCAAAAGTACTGGTTCAATCTGAATACAGTAAGATTTTTTTTAAGAAGATAAAAGTAACATGGTATGTATGAATGTACACCGTGGCTGGACCTTGGAGGCATTAGGCGAGAGGCTATGGGCTCTGTGCATCCCCTCCAAGATCCACGTTGAAATGTGTGAACAAAAACTACAATGTGTATTTAAGTTTTAGAAAAATTGTCACAATAAAAGTCACATTGCCACGGATTTCCCCTTAAGTCCTTCCCCTCACTTTGACACATGGTACCCCATGGCTCTGACCATTTTCTGAAGCACTGTAGAGCTTAAGCTGGCCTCATACTTGTGGCAATACTCCTGCCTCAGCCTCCTGACAAACATGTGACAGGCATGTGCCACCACGCGCAGTTGATTTTCATGTGGATCTGGCACACACTACACAAATACCCTAGCCATCTAGCTACACCCCTGGCTCCCTGTAATCAATTTCTTTAACTAAAATATTTGCCACAGTTTTCAGTCCCCTGTGGTATGTCAGGAGGAGCCTCTGGAGAAGAGGGGAAGTCGTGAGGGACTTGGGAGGGTGACATAACAGGACTGGAGAGAACACCATAGGCCCCTTTGCTCCTCTGCCCGCCCACTGCATGAGGATACGTGTCATCCCTCCATCCTCTGTCCTTCCTGCCATGGGAGGACACCCAGGCAGGGTCCTCTGTGAGGAATACGTCCTCACAGAGACCCCAGAACGGCAGCAGCTTGATGGGGGACTTCTCGAGTGACAAACACTAACCTGGTGTTGTTTGTATATGAAACCGGCTCAAGCACTTTGTTACGGCAACAGGAAGAAACTGAAGAAGCCAGACACAAGAAGTCACATGTCGTTCCGATTCCATTTATATGAAGTGTCTGGGCTGGGTGAATCCGTAGAGACGGGACGCAGGTCAGTGGTAGCTCTGGGGTGGGTGGGAGGGAGGAATGGGGAGAGACTCCCAGCAGAGTCAGCATTCCTTCATAGGAGAAGAACACGTTGTTCTAGAACTGACTGTGACAGGGATTGTGCAGCTGCGAACACCCTGATAACCAGTAACTACACATTAAGCAAGTGCATCTTGTGGTATGCGGATCGCATCTCTAAAAAGTTGTTTATTAACAAGACAAAGGCGGGCTGGAGATTGCAGCTGGATTTTTGACCTGGCCTGGCCACCAATGGCCAGTGCCTTTCCTTGGGCCCCTGTTACCTACGCTTTTACCTCTGGCACCTGGCCTGTGGTCTCCATGGGAGCGGCCTGGCCCTGTGTCTAGGTGAGCTGCACACCGTGGCTTGGGTGCGCCAGCTACCAGCAGGGCCAGGGCCCAGCACAGTCCAAGGAACGGACCTCCACGACTGTCACCTTGTACTTCCGCAACGTTGGCTTTATGGTTTTGTTTCTGTGCTGTTTGGGACGTAGACACATACCCAGGGCAGTTACCTAACCATCAGCCTCTGTCACTGAGCAGTGACCTTCCAGGTCTAGTTAGCTCTCAGGGCTCCAGGCCAGAGGTGACAGGCTGCCTCTGAATGCCAGCACCTGGACACCATCATCCCACACACTTGTTCTTTTTCTGTGGTACAGGGGATCAGGCCCAGGGCCTTCACACTGAGCCCATTGAGAGAGGGTCTCACTCTGTAGTCCAGGCTGGTCCTGAACTCACTGTGTAGCCCAGCTGGCCTCAAACTCACAGCTATCCTCCTGCCTCAGCCTTCCTAGTGTTGGAGTTACAGGTATGGGCCACCACGCCTGGCTTATGTAATGCTGGGAGATCAAATTCAGAGTCTTGCCTTTACTCGGCGAGTGTTCTGATGGCTGTGCTGTTCCTCCAACCTGAGCCCATTTTTTTATATTTGATTTTGAGGCTTTTAAAATTATGATTCTTAAGACAGGGTCTTAATAAATTGCTGAGCTGCCCAGGTTGGGCTCCAAATGTGAGATCCTCCTGCCTCAGTCTCCCAGAATGCTAGGGTTACAGGCTGGTACCACCAGGTTCAGCTACTACAATGTTGTCCTACAAAGTGTTTTCTATTTCAGGATCAAATGAGTTGCCTGTATTTAAAAACTATAAGGTTTCACAGTAAAAAAAAAAAGTATGTTCATGGCTTCTCTTGAAAGCTCTGACGGGTTTGCAACAAGGGTCCATGTTCCCTTGCGGGATCAAATATCGGAGCTGAGCAGGTGGAAACTGTCTGCTCTGCCCTAGTCCCCGCTGTGCCGTAATGTACAAGGAGTGATCAGAATATATGGCGAGGGCTGGGAATGTAGCTCGGTGGGTAGAGTGCTTGCCCAGCATGCACAAGTCCCCAGGCTCAATTTCTTAATACTACATAAGAATTAGCTGGGTGTGGGGGCACATGCATATAATGCCAGCACTGAAGAGACTGAGGTAGAAGGATTGCTGTGAATTTAAGGGCAGCCTGGGCTACATAATGAGTTTAGGACCAGTATGAACTACAAAGTGAGAACCTGTCTCAAAAAAAAAAGCAAAGGTTTAAGTGTCAAAAACTTGTTACAAGAGAAGACACATTGCCGTGAATCCCCTCAGAATACCCTGCTGAGAGTCCTCTTTTGTGTCTTTACAACATGTGACCAAAAATACAGTGAACGCGGCTGCCGAGTGCCAGCCACTGGGAAGGCCAGCTGGCAGAGCCCTGACGGTGAGTCCTATCCCCTTAGTCACCGGGTCTGGCACTGCGAGACTTCTGGCTCTTCCCCAAAGTCAAAATGACCATGAAAGACAAATATTTTGATTTGACTCAGTTCAGTGAGGCAGCCATGGCAAGGCAACCAAGAACACTTCTAAAAAGACGTCCAAAACTGCTCTGGAAAGCGGCAAAAGCAGCGTAAATGTGCTTGAAGCACTGGCCTGGTGGCACAGGCCTGTGATCCCAGCACTTTGGGAGGCTGAGGCAGGAGGATGCAAGGTCAAGCCCAGCTTCAGGCAATTTAATGATTTAAGGAGACCCTGTCCCAAAACAAAACAGAAAAATCATCTAGGGATGCGGCTCAGGATGAAGGCTCAGGGCTCGATCCCCAGTGTAATTTTTAAAAATGTGTTTGAAGCAGTAGAGATCATTTGCAGGAGAAGATTGATAGCAATGAGTAATAGCAATGTGTATTTTACTGCAATGACTTTTTTGGTTTTTTCTTTTCTTTTCTTTCTTTTCTTTTCTTTTGTTTTTTGAGACAGAGCTTTACTTTGTAGTCCAGCCTGAACTCAAACTCACTATGGAGCCCAGGCTGGCCTTGAACTCTTGACAATTCTCCTGTCTCAGGCTCCTTAGTGCTGAGATTACAGGCATGCGCCACCACACCTAGTTCATGTGGTGCTGGGGAATCGAACCTAGGACCTTGCACGTGCTAGGCCAGTGCTCTAACCACTGAGCAACACCCCCAGGCCCTCACATGTTCATTCAATGAATGTTTATTGACTCTCGCCATCTAGAAGGCTCTTGACTAGTACCAGGCACACAAAATGAAAAAGGCAGAGTTGGTCTTCACAGAGCAGAACTCTAGGGGGCTGAGGCAGGAAGACTGCAAGTTCAAGCCCAGCAATTTAACTACTTAGGGAGACTATCTTGAAATAAAGACATAATAAATGGACAGAGGATGTAGGTCAGTGCCAAGATCCTGGTTCCAATCCCCTCTTCCCCACAAACATAGACACGTGTACAATGTGCGTGAATGAAGGTACAAGAGACGAGGCCCTGGCCCCTTACAGATGTGCCAGTCTGCTCTTGGCGCCTCTCATGTCGCCTGTGAGGCTCCCCTTCCCTGCCAAGCTCTGCTGTGCCCCTCGTTCTGCCCAGGTGTGTACCTGCTGCGGGGGAAGGCCAGGCTCTTGCGCATGCAAACCCCAGCAGGCTGGAGGCAAAACCCAGCGATTAAAGCGCTTGCCTAGCAAGCACAAGGCCCGGAGTTGACTCCCCATCACCAGAGTGTGGTGATTCATGCCTGTAATCCCAGCACACGGGAGGCTGATGCAGGAGAATTATCTGAGTTTGCGACAAGCCTGAACTATATAGTGAGCTCAGGACCAGCCTGGACTATGGAGCAGAGACCCTATCTCAAAACAAAACAACAAAAAACTCTCAAACCCCAGCAGCCTTGGCAGGGGACTCAGGGAGGTGGGGCAGGGCCCAGAGGGTGACTCAGGGTGCCCCCCACCCCTGCTCCTGCCCTGGGGATCAGGGACCACAGCACAAACACACTGCACACAGGACTGCTGTGCTGTCCCTCTCCCGGTCCCCCCTAGGCTGAGCCAGTCTGCAGGAAGAGCCCTGGCTGACCAGATGTGCCCAGTAGGAGGAGGATGTCACCAGAAGGGTGAAGTGAGAAATCAGCAGGGGCTGGGGGCTGGGAGCGTCCTCGCTGCAGAGCGGTGCTCACTGCCACCTGAAGCGGGAGGGACGGCCGGGTGTCTGTCCTGCCTACGGTGACCCCTGCCACCCTTCCCCCAGCGTTAAAGCCAACAGTGTAGGACTGAGGGCACGGCCCAGCTGGCCAGCTAAGGCCCTGGGCATAATCCCCTGGTAGGACACACACAGCCTGGCACACTCCTGAGGCAGAGGAAAGAAGGGAGTTTGTCACCTCAAGAGCAACCTGCACCACATACTGAGATCAGGACGATGCAATAAATAGATAACTTTTTTAAAAATAAGCAGTGTAGTAGCTAGGTGGGAGCACCTGTGATCCCAGCACTTGGAGGCCGAGGCACAAGGATTGCAGTGAATTTGTGGCCACTCTGAGCTACACAGTGAGTTCAGGACCAGCCTGAACTATGGAGTGAGACTCTGTCTTAAAAAAAAAAAAAAGTATAGGCTGGAGGAGTGGCTCAAAGGTTAAAGCACTTGTCTGGCAAGCACTAAGTACCGGAGTTTGATTCCCCAGCACCACATAAGCCAGACATGGTGGCGCATGCCTGAGACAGGAGGATTGCGGTGAGTCCAAGGCCAGACTGGGCTCCATAGTGAGTTCAGGACAAGGTTGGGCCACAGAATAAGACCCTTGCTCAAAAAAAAAAAAAAAAAAAAAAAAAAAGAAAAGAAAAGAAAGAAAGAAAAAGAAAAAGAAAAGTTACCTTGGAGGTCAATGTTTTAACATGTGTAAGTCTTTTACTTATTTTGTATTTTTGGTGGTGCTGGAGATTGGACCCAGGGCCTTTTGAGATAGGGTCTCCCTAAGTCACAGAGTTGCCCAAGCTGGGCTCAAACTTGTTACCCGCCTGCTTCAGCCTTCCGGAGGGCTGAGACTACAGGTAGGTGCCACCATGTGGACTAAGACTTTGGGTATTTACCACAACCCATATTTACTCTGATCCAGTTCTGTTTTGTATATAGACATTGGGGCCCAGCAGTGAGGGCTTGCGTGCCCCGGTGGGGCCTGCATTCTAGGCTGGCCCAAAAGTGTTGAAACTATGGCGTGGGGAGGGTGATAAACCGTGAGGTGAAGACCAAGGGGGTTAGGGGGGGCTCATCATCTGACAGGGCCACTGGGAAAACCTGCTTTCTGGGGACAGGGATGGAGGAGGGAATCAGAGAGGCCCCAGGACACAGGGGAGGGATTGGGGTGTCCTCCAGAGTGATGCCAGGAAGGTGTCCCTGGGCTGCTGCTGGCGGCTGGAAGCTGAGAGTGTTGCCAGAGCTGGGTGAAGATGCCCTCCTGCCATCAGGGTGGGAGGTGGTCTCCTCATACCTCTCTGTCCCATCGTGCAGCTGCTGGGAATAAGCTTGGAGATAAGACACCTCCCCCAGCCCCATCTAATCTGCCAAGGTCGCCAAGGTCACGTCCTCAGCCTGTCCTGCAGATGCCCTCATAGGGCAGTGCCCCTGGGGGCCCTGGGACAGTTCTGACAAGGGGTCAAACGACTCTTTTTCCTCCTTCTCTTTTTTTTTTTGTTTTAAATTAAGCCCAGGGCTGGGCTGAGTACACAGCTCCGTGATCAAAGTCCTTGCCTAGCGAGCACAAGACCCTCCTCGGTTCAGTTTTCCAGCATCACATAAGCTGAGTGTGTAATTCCAGGCTGAGGCAGGAGGATTGCCATGAATTTGAGGCCAACCTGAGCTATATAGTGAATTCAGGGCTAGCATGGATTATAGAGCACACCCTGTCTCAAAAAATAAAAATAAAAATAAAGCCTAGGACCTTCACACTAAGCTGCCTCCTCAGTCCATTTTTATATTTTTGATTTTTATAAGGTCTTGCTAAGTTGCTAAATGCTCAGGCTGGGCTTGAACTTGTGATCCTCCTGCCTCAGCCTCTCAGAGCAAGGTGACTACAGATCCTGACGGAAAGGGTCTCTTATTCCTCCTGTCTGATTGGCTGAGGACTTATTTGGTGTTTCCATGACAACAACAAAGTGCTCTTGGTTCCCCTCCCCACCTACCCCGCCCCTGTCCTGGGTGGCTTCTGCTGTGATGTTCCACACTTCAGGGCCCAGCTCCAGGCCTGCTTCCAGGGCCCTTCCCAAAGCCCCGGGCAGGCTGGCCCTGCCACTCCCCCTTCCTGCGCTTTTCCTGGGCCTCAGTACACATTTGTTTCTGGGATGGGACAGGAGGCTGTCCCCACTGGGAGCCTGGAGCTCCCACACCCTTGTCCGGGCCTTTGCAGGGGGCACAGGGCTGGACACACACTAGGGCTGGCGTCCATAGGGGCTGAAACAGGAGTGACTTCATTTCTGCCTTCAGAAGTCCCAGCTGTGGGGCTGGCTGCTGGGTAGGTAGCTCAGTGGCAGAGCGCTTGCCTAACATGCGAGAAACCCTGGGCTTCATCCCCAGCGCTGCCAAAAAGGGATGTCTCCCCTCCAGCCTCAGTTTCCCCATCTGTAAAGGAAGGCGGTGTGAGGGAGCTGGGCTCCCTGCTTTATGCAGTCAGCATTATTTCCAGGGTGCAGCTCCCTCCTGGGAGGGCAAGCCTTCCACCCTGGCTTCTGAGCAGTTGTTGGCGGCTGGGACCAAGGGGCGGGGCAGCCTGCCCTTCATGTTCTTGGACGTCCTTGCCACCTGTGCTTGGCATGTACTCCACCAGCCGGTTATCACTGCTCAGTGGTCGATTGATGGTTGATGGAATGATTGCGCGTGTGGGGACGGAGCCCAGACCTTCACCCTGGGCTACTTCCCCATGCATTTTCACTTTTGATTTTGAGGCCAGGTCTCACGAAGTGGCTAAGTTGTCCAGCCTGAGTGTGAACTTGTGATTCTTCTGCCAGAGTCATGGGCCTGAAGCACCAGGCCTCGCCCAGTGGTACATCCGGGGTGATTTTTCTTGGGGCTGTGGTGTCTTGTCTTTAATCAGGACTTCTCTGAGCTCTCCTGACTCACGCGTTCGTGCCGTGGACTTTGGATATAGTGCTTCATGTTTTTTGCACTGCGAGCCTTGCTGGCTGAACACTGGCTACTCCGTGCCCCACCACAGCCGCTCAGACTTGTCCCTCTTCCGGCGAGTGCTGCTTCCAAGTTCCAGGTTCATCTGGAGCTCTTTTTTCCTTTTCAGGTCTGTGGGTGCCCCAGGCCCCAGATGAGGCGCTTCCCGCTGCCAGGGCCACCGCCACTCTGCCCGGCCCAGTCGCAATACCTGGCTCCCAGGCTTTCCGCTGCTTCCTCTAACTCTTATAAGCCTCAAATACAAACAGGTGAGCACACCCATGCCCAGGAAGGCATCAGCCTCATTCCCACCTCCCCGTCCTGGTTTGTGGCCCTTCTGGGCCTCGGTGGTCTCTGTGTCCCCCAGCCCAGCCTCCAGGCCCGGGATCCTCAGTGATCCACACCACCAGCTACAAAGATTATGCAAAAGCCACTCTCATCTGGGCTTATGCGAGGTCACAGATGGCACCAGAGGGGGTCCACCTGGGGTGGCCATCCCCTACACTCCAGAGGCTGGACACCACTCCTCATGGCCTGTCAGGGCTGCACTGCACCCACAAGAAAGGACACATTCACTGAAGACCTTGGGAGTCGGCAGGTGTGCTCTGCCCCTTTTCTGAAACCTCCACGCCAGCACCTTCTGGCTCCTTCCTGCCTTCACCACAGCCAGCCACTCAGTACCTGGGCCACCCTGGCTACCACCTTGAGGTTGGGGAGGAGACATGAAGCAGCTGTCCTCTCTGGACAGCAGCCTGCGGTGTCCATGGGGTCTCTCCATCCAGAGAGGACTCTGGGCGCTGGCAGCAGGCTGGGAGGTGTGGAGAAAGCAGGCACTGGACCCAGCTCTCCTCTTCCCTCCCAGTTCTATGTCTCACTGCAGGGACCTGTGGTCCTTCCCCTAAGCTGGTGGGGCTCCTGGGACTCAGTTTCCCCACCTGTAGAGCAGAACCACCTGCAGGTTACGTGAGCTGATGACAGGTAGCATGGTAAACAGTCTGCCTATGCCCAGATGGGCCAGGTCCCTGAAGCCAGTGTGGGCACTCGCAGGTTGGCCCGGCCTGGCCATATGAGCAGCCTGGACCTTGGCCACCACCTTGGAATTATTCCCAGTTGGCACTTCTACACAGAGCCACCCCTAGGCTACCACCTCACCGAGGGTCCAGACCCTGAGTATACCCAGGTGGGCCGGTCACACTGGGCACAAACAGCAATGCTATTCTTGCGAGACAAGCTCAGGCAGGAGCTTGCCCTTGAGGATGGACGTACCGTCCTGCCACAGTGCCTACCTACCAAGGACACCATGGAGCTTCTGACTTCCTGGGGCAGGAGGGCCTGAAGTGTCCACCTGTCCCATGTCCTTTCTCTATAGCCTGTATAAGAGCCAGGAATAAATGAGTCTTCTTAATTTTGTGAGTCTTAGTTCTTCCGTCTGTAAAATGGAGCCAGTGCATTTCCAGTAGTTAATGTCCAGGTCACATTGGAAATGCAGGTGTGCATTTTGCAAGTTTGTAAAATCAGCTTTGATTTTTCTCTCTTTCTTCCTGCTCCCCCACCCCACAACTCTTGCAGTACTGGGGGTCAAGCCCGGGGCCTACACTCTGAGTTATATGTCTAGCCCATTTTTTTTTTATCTTTTATTTTTGAGGCAGGGTTTTGCCAAGTCACTAAATTACCTAGACTAGGCTGGACCTTGTGGTCCTCCTGCTTCAGCCTCCCAGAGTGCTCCTCTGGATAGCTCTAGGACAGTTCTTCCAGGCAATGGGCTTTGATGGGCATAACAGGTGGAGGGTGCAGGTGCCTTCCTGGCTGCCAGGAGTCAGTGGGCCAGTGAACCAGATCCTCCCCCAGCTCAGCAGTGTCCAGGTTCAAATGTCAGCTAGTCTTACTAATCCCAACTGGGAGGAAGCTGGAACGATAAGCAGGCAGATGTCCCTGCAAAGAAAGGCAGAGGCCACAGGGAGATGGGGGGAAGGAGATCACAGCCCAGGGAAGGAGCTACCAGTGGCCAACGCCCAATGGGTGGGACACAGTGACTGCTTGGTGGCAATGTAGGAGCGCAGACAGGACCTCAGGGTTCTGTGAGGGCAGAGGGAGCCGGACACGGCTGGGCAGGATGTCCAGCCAGGCATGCCCCAGGGCACCAGGCCACCGGGAAGCAGCCCCGGTCTGCAGGCTGGACACACGACAAGGGCAGGTGGCAGCCAGGGCTTGACTCATCGTGCCACTGGCCTGCTTGGCAAGTCAGGGCACGTGTGACCCCTGTGTAGGGTTGAGGCCAACTGTGTACCAGCCAGGATAGCCACTGGCTGGGGCATCCACAGTGCCGAGAGACACAGGTGCAAGCGAGGCCCGCTGGCAGCCAGAGTGGAAGTGGCACAAAGTGAAATGCCAGGGCCCCAGAGGGGGCAGGAGGGAGGGTTGGGGGGAGGTAAGTGGGGCGCCTCCCGGGCAGGCATGGGGGCCATTCTGCCTGGGGCTCATATAGAGGGAGTGAGTGGGCTCCCAGGGCTGGCCCAGTCCATGGGAGTGTTTCACGAGCTCCTCTTGAGGCTGGCCAGCAGTGCAGGTCTTTATTCCTGGAGGATGAGGCAGGAGGATCAGAAGTTTGAGCCCCAACCTGGACAACTTAGTGAGACCCTGTCTGAAAATCAAAAATGAAGAAGGGGCCCCACACCTAGCTCCTGACAGGCTCCAGTGGACTTGACACACAGCAGGAGCCTGTGTCCTTCCTCTCCACTGCCATGCTTAGGCCTGGCCCACTGCCCCACAGAGGACCCTGTCCGGCTCTGCCCACTTCCGCTGTGGGCTGGTGTCCTGTGAGAAAGGGGACCTTCACCAGCTCACTCTACCCCTGAGCCGGTCTTGGGATGACAGGCGTGGGCTGGAAGGCCACTGCCCTCATGGGCCAGGGCTGTCACCACACACCCCCAGACTCAGTTGCTTGGTCCCTTCGTGTCTCATGCTATGGTCCACAGAGGATGGACTTCCAGGACCAAAATGTCAACAGGCTGGCCTTCCCTGAGGCTTTCAAATGGTCACTCTCTGGTTGCCTTGTGACATGGCTCTCACTGTGTACACACATGTGCTGGTGTCTGTGTGTCCAGACTTCCCTCTCTGCTTTTTTTGTGGTACAGCGTATTAAACCCAGGCGATCTCAGACTTCGAGCCTCCTGCCTCCGCCTCACAAAATGCTGGGACTGCTGGTGTGCACCACTCCACCCGAATTATTTCCCTCTTCTTTTTCTTTTCTTTTCTTTTTCTTTTTTTTTTTTTTTAAGTACTGGGGATTGAACCCAGGCACTTGCACTGAGCTACACCTATAATCTTCAGGTGGTGCTGGAGAACTGAGCCCAGGGCCTTTTACATGCTAGGCAAGCACTTTGCCATTGAGCTATACTCCTTCAGGCCCTGCTTCTTTAAAATTTTAATCATGAGACAAGTCTCGCCAAGTTGTTTAGTTGCCCGAGCTGGGTTGACCTTGTGATGGCCTGGCCTCAGCCTCCTAGAGTGGTGGGTTACAGGTGGGCACTACTACACCTGGCCACACTTTCCTTCTCATAAAGACACCAGTCAAGAACTAGGATCCGCCCGCAAGGCTTGGCTTAATCATTGTCTCCACATGCTTCCGTTCCGGCTACTGGGACCTAGGACAGCTTCCACACGTGACGGGCGCAGAAAGGCAGCAGCCCTTCCTTGGGTTCCCTCACACCAGGCTCACACTTGGGGCCCCTCTGGTGTGCTGTGACCCATGTGGCTGTCTCCCCAGGTGGCCCCTCAAAGGCTAGAGCAGGCTCCCTCTCTGGGCTCCCCAGACTGGCTACAGGCTTGCATGGCCAATGGAGGGGCTACCTGTAAGGTGCTAGTCACATCCCTACCAAGAGGTGGAGAGTCTCACGCCACGCGGAGGTCAGAGGAGAAGGCCCCCGCCCGCGAGGTGGCTTTTCCAAGCCCCTGCCCACGCAGGGTTTCCAAACAAGTTTCACATTCACACTTCCCAAGCCTCAGGGCAGCAGTCGTGGGAGGGAGGGCAGCCAGGTCCAGCTTGCACAAGGGCGGGCTAGGACTCTGCCTGGGCCCAGCCAAAGTTGTGGGACCTTCCCGGAGCCTTGGATAGGGGCGGGGCTCCCAGGCAGCAGTGACTCATGGCTGTTCCTGCCCAGAAGATCATAGAGAGCTGGCAGGATGGGACCTGTACGCTGCAGCCATCGGTGCCAGGCACCGCGGAGAGGCCTCGTGCACCAGCCCACCCCACCTCCGTCTGCCGCTCCAGGGAGGGCAGAGGGGGAGGTAGAGACCGGCACATCAGAACCCTGCGCTCCTAGACAAGTGACACTTCACTCTCTGAGCCTCAGACTCCTCCAGTACTTGTTTTTTCTTTTGCTTTGCTTTTATCATGCAGATGTTTTCCCATAATTTTTTATTAGTGCACATTTGTGATACGTAACCATTACGTTCCTCCTGGGAGATTGGTGGGCACACATGGCACATCTCAGTCATTTTTATTTCCCCTTTCCCGCACAGAGGGGGCCCGGCAAGCTGTGAGGACAAGGCTGGATTCGGTGTATGGCACTGGGGGTCCCTTTAGCTGGGGCGGGGGCCTCCCCCAGGAGGGCATATCAAGCTGGTCCACCACTCCTGCGTCCAAACCACAGGTGAGGATTGTATAAAGTGCTCAGGCACAGCGACATGGGGTCACCAGGAGCGGAGGGGCATGGCCAGCTGTCCCACCCTGGCAGGCCTCCCACCTGCTCTGCGCCCAGCAGCCTGCAAATGGGGGAGGGGAGAAGGGTGTCCAAAGTCACCCGCAGCCTGCGGAGGACCATGACCCTGCCCTACCCCGTACCACCCAACCCTGTTGGTCACTGCGGCCCTTGGCGCTCCAGGGGGAGGGGGAGAGCTGCCTGAAACTGCTGACACCCAGGCCGCCCACGCCAGCAGGGCCCCTCTGCACTCCCGGGGTCCCTGTTCAGACACTCCCTCACTGGGACCCCACCTCCGCCCCTTGCCCCCTCCGCATCTCCCCATCCCTGCCCTGTCCAGCCCCCCTCTGCCCATTGCCCTCCCCTGCGCCCCTGCTCCCCTCTGTCCCCTCCCACAACCCCCTCCGTCCCCTTCCCTGTCCCTCCCCAGCCCCTCTGTCCCTCCCTGTCCCCTGTCCCCTCTCGGCGTCCTCCCAGCCCCACCTCCTTCGTCCCGCCCTGCGTGGCCAGTGACGCAGGCCGCGTCCCGCCCCGTCCGCGTCGCCTCCGCCGCCACCGCCGCAGCCCGCAGGGGCCGCTAACGGTCTCGCGCCCCCCGCGCCGCCCCCGGCCCGCGCCAGCCTCGGCCGCCATGGGGGCGACGGCGGCGACGGAGCCGCTGAGCTCGGTGCTGTGGGTGAAGCGGCGGCGCTGCGCGGTCCGCCTGGAGCCCGCGCGGGCGCTGCTGCGCTGGTGGCCGAGCCCGGGGCCCGGGGCGGACGCGCCCGGCGCGGGTGAGTGTGGCCAGCCGGCGGGGCGGGTGGCGAGAGGCCGGGAGGGAGCGGGGGGAGCTGCAGGCAGGACGAAGGGGACCCGAGGGAGGGAGGAAGCGACCTGGGGCCACGGGACGGCCGGGGAGGATGGAGCTGGGGACAGGAAGACTGCCGGTCGGGCTGCGGAGGACGACTGGGACGGTGCAGCAGGAGGGGACCGGAGGGCAGAGGTGGGCAGGCGTCCGCCCCGGAGGCTGGGGCGGGGGAGGGCGGCCGCGGGCCGGGGTGGGGGTGGGGACGGCGCGGGGAGCACAGGGACCCCCGAGGGGCGGGGAGAGCTGGGAGCAGCCGCCGCCGCAGCCGCAGTGGGACAGGAAGGCCACCGGCAGAAGCTGGGAGGTGGGGGTGTCCCAAAGGTGCTCTCCCTGAGCGGCGACAGAGAGCCTGGAGGGGTCTGCGCAGCAGGAGCTGACCGCGCTTGCTGCCCAGGGACAGAGGGTACCTCTGCAGGAGGCTGCAGATCTACCAGGAGGGACACTGCAGGCCCCCCTGCACACCCCCAGTCTCTGTGTAACTGGGGACAGATGCAGAGACCTGGCCGGGAGGGCCAGGGCTTGGGTGGAGAAGTTGAGGGATGTGCCTCCTGATTGGGGTGATGTGGGGACAGCAGGCTGGCGCGGGGCCCTGCAGAGGATCTCGGGATTTGGAGAAGCTAAGGTAGATAAACAGAGAAGACACGCCCCTCCTGGAGGGCACCAGTGGCCTTTGGGACACCCGGGCTGCCTCCCCGAGCCTCTTGTGCAGAGCTGTCTGGTGGCCAAGGGATCGGCCGAGGCTTATGAAGGAAATGTCATTTGGTCCTGGGAGGGAGGGAGGACCACAGAAGAGGGGGGGACTGTTGGGGCGGGTAGTGTGGGGGTGTGCCAGTTGGCTGTTCCCTTCTTGGTAGGTCTTTGTTTCTGAGTTGGTTTGTTAGCTCAGGCTCCTGGGGTGGCACGCAGGGCCTCAGGCATGCTAAGCCATGCCCCCAGCACCCACAGGTTTTTACTGAGCACCTGCTAGGGGTGCGCCAGGCGGGGGCTAACCCTGGCTCAGCACCTATGCCGAAGTCCCTGCGACAGTGGCACAGTATTCTCTCTAGGACACAGAGAGAGACACAGAAGGACAAGTGTGTTTGCTGGAGCTGGGTCCTGGAGAGAAGAGCCCACAGGGTTGAGGGTGACCGGGTGGGGCTGCCACTGTCCAGTTAGGGTCCCCCCGATGGCTCTCACTTTCATGGTGGCACTTAACCAGGGACCTAGAGAGACCAGGTGCTGTGTGGGCCAGGGGGAGAGATCTGCGCTGCCAGGAAGAGCAGCAGGCACCGGGCCCTGAGGCCCCAGCAGGCCTGGGCGGCAGGAGTGCATGTCTGGGGGCAGAAAGAGGGTCTGGTGGGCTACATGGACGCTGGGACCCCTGAAGGACTGTATCCCATTGAACTTTCTCAAAGGATCCCATGGCCAGAGGACAGAGGGGCACAGGCAGTATGGCCAATTGTGACCCAGTCCAGGAGGGCCTGGTGGTGGAGGGTAGGGGTACGTGTGGAGGGGACTGCTGGGACCAAGAGGGCACCCTGCGGTTTTGTTTGTGTTTAATCGTTTATTAGAAGTTGGATGGGTAGAGGTCAGGAATCCCCAGTGGGATTTCCGAGTTTGGGATGTCTTGTATTATTTTATTTTATAATGAGACCGGGTTGGACCCCGGGCCTCACAGGCTACACGAGCACTGTACCTCTGAGCTCCCCCCAACCCTGGACGACAATGGATGCCTGCAGGTTTTGGGACCCGAGGATGCTCTCTGACACTGGGTCCTAAGACCCTGTGGGCTGAGCTGACTGAAAGGTCCATGTCCTGGAGTGGCCCCGACCATGACTAATACCTGGCTTCAGCCCTGGGGGGGTCACCAGTAGCAAAGGCTTCAGAGAGCCCCCTGTGGCCAGGGGGCAGAGATTGGACTGTTGTGGCTCCTCCTGATGTCCCTGGGGAGAGTATCGTGCCCAGCTGCCACCTTGGGGTCTCCCAGCACCACCTCTCAGGGCCGCTTCTCTATTCCTATTGTCTGTCGTGTTACTGCCGCCTGATCAGGGCCCAAGCAGGCTGAGATGTCGGGAGCATCTGATTTAAGATGAGGGTTCTGTTTCCTGGGGTGCTTACTTTTTTTTTTTTTTTGAGACAGGGTCTCCCTCTATTGTCCAGGCTGGTCCTGAACTTGCTATGGCCTTGAGCACATGGCAGTCCTCAGCCTCCCAAGTGCTGGGATTACAGGTGTGCACCACCACGCTTGGCTCAGGTGGAGCTGGGGGATCGAACCCAGGGCCCTGCATTTGCTGGCAGATGCTTTAACTGCTGAGCTACCCACCCAGCCCTTCTTTTTATATTTGGTTTTGAGACAGGGTCTTGCCAAGTTGCTGTGACCCAAGCCGAGCCTGAACTTGGGATCCTCCTGCCTCAGCTTCCCAGCGTGTTAGGATTACAGGCCTACACCAGCAGGCCCAGCTCGCATTGCGTCTCTTCCGGGTCGGGCAGGGACCGGTGAATTCCCTGGGGAGACTGCTTCCGCATCTTGGAAGGAGGTGACTGATGAGCCGTATAAGAGACAGGGGCACCCAGCAGTGTGAGGCTTGAGGAGCCCAGTTCCGGCTGCTGAGCTGGTGACCCCGGGACAGGCTGGCCTCCTGCGGACCCCACCCTCGCGGGGTATGTGGGTGGGAAGCTGCTCACAGCCCGCTGTAAGTCTTGCCATACACGGCCAGCTGTCCTTGTGGTTTCCGGGCCCCAGATTCTGGGTGGCAGCATCTACTTTTAGTCTGCTGTCCCTCCTGGCCGGCGGCTCTGTGGTGCCATCCTGTCCCACAGCCGCGTTGTTTCACTCAACCGAAACGTGCCCACCCTCGTTGTAGGTCTGTCCAGAGCCCCTGGCTGGCACGCCAGGGATGGGTCCCTCCCAAACAGGCCCGGCTGGTGGCCGCCCCTGGGGCAGCCTGGAAACATGATGGCATGTGTCTGCTTCTCCTCTTGACAGTTGCAGGCCCCCAAGAGCATCCCGCCCACGCAGATTACTTTGCAGTTGAGGACAGGAGAGTGGACCGTGAGCCACGTATAGGATGTTTAATTCAGTGAGCAGTGGCATTTGTTGTCACCCCTTGCCCCCCAACTCTGGACATACCTGGATTGACTAAGTTGGGGCAAAAGCAGCCCCTGGGAGGGAGGGCCAGCTAGAGGGGGCAGGGGGCAGCCCTGAGACTTCAGAGACAGGCAGGTGACACTGGGACCCCATGCCCCTGCCCAGTGGCCACCCAGTCATTTCATCCCCTTCTTCATTTTCTCCTGTTTTCAGAAATGGAAACTGGAAGCTGTGACTTGCTTGCTCCTAGGGATGTGTGGGGCCCGGCAGGGAGAGGGCTGTGAGCCCCGGCACCCTCTCTCCCTGAGGGTCCCCACAACTAGGAAGAGGACTGAGTATCTGGGGGTGGTTCTCGACCTGAGGAAGCTGAACTGGCAAGAGCCCCTCAGGGCCAAGGCCTGGTCGGAAGTAGGGCAGACTGAAAACAGGAAACCGGGGTGGGGACAGCTTCTCAAAGTGGGTCACTAGTTAAACTTGAAATAGGCTGAGATGCTATCCAGGCCATGCCCTGGCCACAGTAAAACGTAATAATTAGGCTCTGTAGGGTTTTTTTCCCCCCAGTACTGAGGATTCAGCCCAGGGCCTTCACCCTAAGCTAGATCCCCTGGCCCCTCCCCCACCCCCTTCTTTTACCCTTGGAGACAGGGTCTTGCTCTGTAGTCCAGCCTGGTCCTGAACTTACTATGTAGTCTAGGCTGGCCCCGAACTCACGGCAGAGCTCCTACCTCAATCTCCCAGTGCTTGGATGACAGGCATGCACCACCATCCCTGACTTATGTGGTGCTGGCGAACTGAACTCAGGGCCTTGAGCTTACTAGGCTAGCTTTCTAACCACTGTGGTATTTCTCCAGCCCCCTAGCCCATTTTTTAAAAATATTTAGTTTTGATATAGGGACTTGCTGAATGGTCCATGCTGGGCTTGAACTTGAGATCCTCTTGCTCCAGCCTCCCAGCATGCTGGAGGATAGGCCTGCTCCACCGGGCCGCCTCTGGCTGCTTCACCTCTCCTGGTGTTTCCAAGATCCCTCGTGTAGCAGTGGTTTGCTTGTTCGGCTTGCTGAGTAACAATCGTCTTGTGAGAGAGTATGCCCGCACCTACGCACCTGCCGGAGCCTTGGGGCCCCTGGTCTGGGCTGTGCGATCCTGCGGTCCTTTGTTGGCTCTTTTTCATTCCCTCACTTGCATATTCAAAGTAGAAACCTGGACCTGGGAAAGTGGGTGTTTGAGGTTATTTTTATTCGTCATGTAGTGTTGTAGTGTTCATTACGGTGAACAGTACAAATAACTTTTTTTTTTGAGACGGGGTCTCGCTCTGTAGCCCAGGCTGTTTCTGAACTCACTTTGGAGCCGAGGCTGGCCTTGGACTCACTGCAGCTCTCCTGTCTCAGCCTCCCAACTGCTGGGATTACCAGCATGTGCCACCACACCCAGAAAAATGATGTCTTTATTGATTAATTTATTTGATGCAAGGTCCTGCTAATTTGCTAAATTCTTCCAGCTAGATTTGAACTTAGGGTCTTGCTGGGATTACAGGACTGGGCCACCAGGTGCAGCGAAGTTCCTTTTTAAAATGTTTAACATAACATAAAAAATCAAAGGCAAAGAAACAGGGGTATGTAGGTTTGACAAGCCTAGTAAACATTTAAAAATTTTTCCAACTTATGGGGCTGGAGGAATGGCACGGCAGTTAAAGCCCTTGCCTAGCAAACATAAGGCCCTGAGTTTGATTCCCCAGTACCACATAATGCCAGGTGTGGTGGAACACACCTGCAATCCCAACACTCAGGAAGCTGAGGCAGGAGGATTACCATGAGTCCCACGCTCACTTGGGCTCCTCAGTGAGATCAGGACCAGCCTGGGCTATGGAGCAAGACTGTTTCAGAAACTTTTTTACAACTTATGTAAAAATTGACACAAAAGATACTCTCAAGGGGTGACACTCATGCTTAGGGAAGTGGATCAGACCCGCCAAACTAAATACCACACTGTTTCTCTAGCATGAGAAACCCAGGGTATAAGTAAGTAGAGCAGAATAAGGTGGCAGAAGACAGGAGAGATTCTGTGGTGAGAGCAGGGGACGCGGGCAAGGGAGCCATGGGGGAGTGAGGGCTTCGCGATCCATCGGGGTGTGACAGGCCTGTGCGCTGCCGCCCCCAGCCGAGGGTGGTTACTACGCCCAGCAAATCCACTCAGGTAGTGATCTGAGGGGGGTAGAGACAGGGAGGGAGGGAAGGAGGGAGAGGCGCCATCCATTGAAAATACTGGGAGGCTGAGGAGCAGGCAGGGCAGGACACCTCAAGGAGCCACCCGGGCGGCACAGCTGGGAGGCCAGAGTGGAGGCGGCTGCGCTCTTTGTGGAAAGCAGCAATCTGGCAATGTTTTGAAAATGTAAAAAAGTACATTCTTTGGTCCAGAAATGTTTTTATTTTTATTTTTATTTATTTATTTATTTTTTTGTGCTGGTAACCAAACTCTGGGTTGTGCATGTGCTGGACATTCGCTCTGCTGCTGAGCTACCGCTGCAGCGCCAGAGTCCCATCTATGATCGTCTGTCCTAGGAAGTTAGAGCGTTGGTATTTAAGGAGCTGTCACCAAGCCTGGTGGCTCAGGCCTGTCACTCCAGCACTCTGGGAGGCTGAGGCAGGAGGATCTACAAGTTTGAGCCCAACTTGGGCAATTTAGTATCTTAATGAGATCCCATCTCAAAAGCTAAAAAGATGGGCTGGGAACGGAGCTCAGTGTAAAGATGTCTCTGCCCCCAGCGCCCCCACACACATACACAGACACACACACACACACACACACACACACACACAGCTGGCCCCTCCCCCCATGCACCCTGCCCATACATACACATGCACACACACCCCTCCCCATACACACACAAACACCCCTGCCCATACGTGGACACACACACACACACACACACACACACACACACACACACACACACGCCCGACGTACACAAAGCATTCAAGGAATGTTCATAGTCTAAGAAATACCTTGTCTGTTAAGATAGTGCTAATGGTTATTTACTTAACTCCCCCATCCAAGTTAGTTTTCTTCAGTAATGGTCTGGATTTTTGCAGAGCAAATTTTTTCTGGACAGTGTAGTCAGTTTCTGCCTTTTGAGCATTATTCTCGAATTATTAGGTGGGCCTAGGGTAGGGGCCGGTTTTGCCGACCACACAGTCCACCCATCACTACAGCTGAGGTTTACCACAAGGAGTGTTTATGTGCAAGGTGGCCACGCGTGGAGACAGGATAACAAATCTCACACTCGCCACCTGGAGGGTGGGGTTTGGGGCATTGATGGGCTCCACGGTGGGAACGGAGATCTGAAATCACTGGCAGGTGTCGCTTGTGTGACCAAATGTCAGTCGGCCATCGCCGTTCTGTTCCCCACGTCGGGTGTTACCTGTGCCTCTGTATGCGTGATGTGAAGTCAGCCGAGCACAAGTGAGCAGGGGCTGGCGGGGCAGGCCACGCCTAGACACCTGTGTCTGTGTCCTGGTGTCGGAAGCTCATGCCCCCGCTGGGGCCTGGTCCTGCTGTATGTGTTGTGGTGGGCAGTATGCACCCACCTGGCCCATCTGTCCTGGTCCATCCTGGGCCTTTTTGTGAAGCATCAGCTGGGGCCAGCCCGGGCCTCACTTCCACCATGGCCAGCGTGAGCCTGGACGAGCAGGCCTTAGTTCAGTAGGTGGCAGGCACCCCAGGGCAGGACAGGTTAAGCCGCCGTATTGGGTGAGGAGGTTGGGTGGGTATGAGCTGCCTTCCCTCCCTCTCATGGGTTTGTCGCCCTCCTCGGGTGTCACCCTCCTCCCACCCTGAACGCTGTGGCTGCAGCCCCTGCTCTGCCCAAGCCCTCCGGGTGGGAGCGCGGGCCCTCCTGCCTGGGGCCTCGCTTGGGCCCACTGTGCTTGCTTGATACACACGCAACAGCAGGACGTGTTGTGACCAGGACTGTGGTTTGGAAGGCACCGAGGGTCACTGATTCAGTCCTGCCAGCCTGCCAAATGCACTTGCACTGTGTCTGGCGCCCCTGAACCCTGGTCTCCCTCATTTCTGGCTCCCCAGCCTGGCTCTCTTTTCCTCCCAGAGCCTCCCTCCCACACCCGCCTCCAACCCCGCCGAGCCCTCTGCCCCCTGGGCCTTCTCGGCCCTCATGGCCGTCAGGGATGTCCTCTTCTTGCTTCTCCATGGGTCACTTCAGCCTCGCACGTGCAGTGACTGTCACGACACACACCTGGCAGCTTGACCCACTGTGGTCTCTTTCTTTTGTGTCTTGTTTTATGTGTTTGATGCTGTGGTTTGCCCCCAGGGCCTTTTTTTGCACTTCCAGCCTAATTTTTAGTTTTGATTTTTGACACGGTCTTGCCCAGTTGTCCAGGTTGGCCTCCAAGTTGCAGTCCTTCTGCCTCAGCCTCCCAGCAGTGGGATGAAGGCCTTTGCCTGCCATGCCTGGCTTCTCTGTTGAATTTTTGGATCAACTGTGCTTGTACCTCTCTGCTTTGTCCTATCTTCCCTCTCCTTCCTGTCCCCCACCTCCCCCCAGGCCTTGTCACGTTCACCCTGCTTCACTGGCGTGCTGTGGGCTCCTCCTGCTCACTCAGTGACATTTGAATGACCATGTGGGAAGGAAAGCCGGGCTGCCCTGCTAGGCGATGAGATTGACCCGCGTCCCCCTGGTACAGGAGGGCTGGCCTGGCAGTGCCCTCCCTGAGGTCAGGAAACGCCAGTGGCGGCAGTGCTGGAACCCCAGCAGGAGTGCTGCGGGGACCCACTTGTGACTCCTGGTGCTCTCAGAGCTCCTGGCCTTCACTGGAAAGGGATGTGGGCGTTTGGCCCCACAAAGCCTCCGCCGTCCTGGTGTGCAGAGCAGCTTTCTAACATGCTGCTGTCAAATCCCTACCTGCTGGGCTGCCAGCATCTATGGACCCTGCGCCTCACAAGCTCAAAAGTCACATAAACACATAAATTATGTTAACTGGCCACCCGTGTATTTTTACATGGAGGAATCTCGTATATCTGCTTAGGAAGCAGTGTTTCCGTCCACCTGATGCCAACCCAGGCTCCTTCCATGTTTGCAGATGGTGCCAGTGGGGCTGTGGGCAGGATTCCCCGCTGGCCCTGGGAGGCCAGGGGAAAGCAGTCCCTCCCCAGTGTCTCCATGGTCGTCCTCCTCAGTTACTATTGGGTGGCAAGACTCCACACAGGCTGAACCTCGGCACGGAGCTGTAATTACTCTGCCTGGTTTCGGGATTAACTTCGATTTCTCAAAAGTGAGTGGGCAAACACTCATTCCTTCTAGGGCCTCGCAGCCAGCATGTAGGAGGCTGAGGCAGGAAGACTGCTGTGAGTTCGAGGCCAGCCTGGACTACAGAGTGAGATCTTGTCTCCACAAAAAAGATGGGGGCCTCACAGATGTCGTAGGTTTCATGGGCCATGCGGTTTCTATCGCAGTCAGCCACTCAGCCAGCTGTGGTTTCAGGCTTCCAGCAGGTGTAAACAGTGTGTCAGCAAGTGACCGGGGCTGCGTGCCAATAAAACTTTATTTACAAAAGCCAGCAGCTGCTTGGCTTGGACGTGGGTGGGCTGCCGCTGGCTAGCCCCTGCTCGAAGTTGCTGTTAGAGCATCCAGGAAGGATAATGGCGAATCCCAGGAATAATAAGGCGATGCGTAATCACAGCTGCTAATCCAGGTGGTGAGAAATGTGTCACTTTCCAAAAATGAGGAAAACAACCTGCCCACCTGGAAAAGTGGGTGCTGCTGTTTGGGAACCTGCTTACTTGGGGGGCCATTTAGTAAGCAGCCAACCCGCCAGGCAGGGCACGGTGAAGAGCTCAGACAGTTGCAGACCAACCTCGGGCCTCGTCGTGACTGGGCCAGTTAATTTCTCTCAATTCTGTTTTCTCTTTCTGTCTGTCTGCCTGTCTCTCTGTCTCTTTCTGTGGTGCTGGGGATCAGAGCCTTAAACTGATGTTACTTTCCATTTTGAGGCAAGGTCCAGCCAAGTCACTACATTGCCGAGGCTGGGTTTGAATTTGCAATCCTCCTACCTCAGCGTCCCAGGGTGCTGGGATGACAGGCGTGCCCACCAGGCTCCGTGCAGACCAGTGTCATCCAAACCCATGCACAGCACGCACAGTTTGAACTTAACTCGGGGGCAGGAGCCGCGGGGTGGAGCAGTGCCATCACCTTGGCCCCTTGGCCGGCGTGGCTGCGTCCTGTGGCTGCGGGCGGGGCTCTGCCAGCCGACTTGGCCTGTGGTTTGGTGGCCGTGCTGGGCTCTGCGTCCCAGCCCACGTTCAGCCCGCTGTCTGTTGAGGTGTCCAAAAGCAACTTGCTCTTTTCAAGTCAGGTAGTTCTTGCGTCATAGATGACGGGTGATCCGAATAGGTAGGTAGTGTTTAAATAAAAAAACTAATCACAGTGAAGGGCAAGTGGCTGTCCATCCCCCCAAGTCCTCCCCTCGCTTCAAACACATTTTTTTTCTTGTACTGAGCCCATTTTTTTAGTTTTGATTTAGAGACAGGGTCTTGGGAAGTTGCTGAGTTTCCTTGGCTGGCCCAAATGTGCTATCCTCCTGCCTCAGTCTCCCAGAGTGCTGGGATTCGAGGCCTGTGCAGCTGGGCCTGGACGTGGGACACGTCTGTGTCTTTCTGCAGCAGCTCTGGAAGCCTTCAATGGCGCTACTGCGCTGCCGCCGTGTTCTGAGTCTGTTTAAAAACGTTGACCTTTCGTGGCCATTTTGACTTTGGGGAAGAGCCGGAGTCACGCAGGGCCAGACTGGACCATGAGGTAGATGAAGACACACCCTCAGGCCTGGGTGTTTGCTGTTGTTCGGTTTTGGTTTCAGTGTTGGGGATCGAACGTGGGGTCTTCGCTCTGAGCCACGTTCCTAGCCCCCTTTTATCGTTTACTTGAAACAGGGTCTCCCTAAGTAGCTGCATGGCCGAGGCTGGGCTCGAACTTGGAGTTGCCCTGCCTCAGCCTCCCAGAGTGCTGGGTGACCGGCCCAGCCACGGTTGGGCGTCTTAAGAGCTGCCTTTCCTTTGGAAGGCACCTAGCAGCAGTATTCGCCGTATTTTTTTTTAATCTTATCACCTAAAGACACGCAGGAGAGAGGACTTGCAGAGCTGCTCAGGGCACAGCAAGATTCGCAGGACGGGAGTTAGCAAGGGGAGGGTTTGGGGAGAAGTTTACAGCACTGTGTCTCCTACGATAATAAATTTAACATATTTTAGCATTTAAAAAAGAAGTTTACTGTATTTTTTGATTCCCCCAGCGGTTTGCAGCTGTGTCCTCGAGTGCTCGCTGCGACTGGCTCCGCGCGTGGGGCTGACCCGGTCTCCTGCCTCACTAGCTGCAGCCGCCGCCTTGGCCCTTGGTCTGCTGATATCAGCGTGGCCCCTGCTTCCTCCCGCTTCCTGCGACACTCCTTTTCCTGTCCTCTTCTCCCAGCCTGCCGAAGGCCTGGGATTGGACTTGGCCCCTTGGAGAAGTGTGTGCCTGGCATGGGCCTGCCTGTCCCCTCGGCCACACATACGGCGCAGCTGGGGTATTGGCACACTGGGGATCCCATCTGCCGATTTAGGTCATGTTGTGTTCTGTCCTGTCGGTCTGTATACTTGAGATAACGTCTTGCTCTGTAGTCTGGGCTGGTCTCTTTTCTTTCTTTCTTTCTTTCTTTCTTTCTTTCTTTCTTTCTTTCTTTCTTTCTTTCTTTTGAAACAGAGTCTCATTCTGTAGCCCAGCAGGCTGGTCCTGAACTCACTGTGGAGCCTAGGCTGGCCTTGGACACATGACAGTCCTCCTGCCTCAGCCTCCCAAAGGCTGGGATCACAGGCATGTGCCACCATGCCTGGCTTTATGTGGTGCTGGGGAATCGAACTCAGGGCGTTGCACTTAACCACTAGGCCATTTCTCCAGCCTTAGGGACTCATAGCAATCTTCCTGCCTCAGCCTCCTGAGTGCTAGGATTACCTCCTCACCTGGCTTACACGGTGCTGGGCCGTCAAACCCAGCACTTTGTGCTTGATAGGCAAGCACTCTACCCACTGAGCAGTGCCCTGGCCCCAGTTTTTCAATGTTTACTTTTGTTGTTGTTTCTGGTTTCTCACTTGTGCCTTCCTGTGCATTACTTAAAGATTTTTGCAGGTTGATTATCTTGCTTGTGTGGGGTTTTTTTAAAGATAAGATCTCACTCTATAGGCTGTCTGGACATTTTTCCCATTTTATTAATGTATGTATACACGTGATACGTAATGTTTACACTGAACTTGAGTATTTTGTGCATATACATACATACATATATATATATATATATATATATATATATATATATATATATATATATATACTGTGTTAGAGTGGCTGGCCCTGAACTTAATAGATAGCCAGGCTGGCCTCGAACTCATGGTACTCCTCCTGCCTCAGCCTCAGTCCTAGGTCCTGTTTGTGTATTTTTAGACGCATTATCCTTTGTTTCCGTGTTCGTGTGGCCTTTTGGGATTGCCGCAGGTATCTTATCTCCCCACGTTCCCCACGGGGACCTGGTCCCTGCAGGAGTGAGTAGGACCCTGCCTCCCCCGTACGCTCCTATTCCCACGGCGTGTCTGCTTTATCTCTGTGTAAGTCTAGACCCACCGCATGGTCCAGCTTGTACCCAGCCCTCAATAGCTCTGGGAGGAGAGCTCCTTATCACTCTCCTATCTCTGCTGGCTGTGCTTGTGTATTTTTCTTAGCTGTTTCTCTGTGTTCTGCCTGGGTAGTTTCTGTTTCCTCCTCCTCCTCCTCCTCCTCCTCCTCCTCCTCCTCCTCCAATTCCCTGACCTTCCCCCCCCACCCCCCCGCCCCCCCGCCCCAGATCTACCCTGGGTTTTCTGTTTTGGTCCTTGTGTTTTTCAGTCTCGGATTTCCACTTGGCGTTTCTTAGAGGCTGCTGCAACCCCCTGAGTGGCTGCTGGGGCCCAGCCTCAGTCCGGACACCACCACTGCCACGGCATCATGCAGATGCTTGTGGTCTCTTCTCATTTCCTTTGATGGATTCCTGGTTTGTGGCGGGGTGGCGGCAGGGAGAGATCACTGATCTTCAGTTGAAACCCCAACACTTTATAGCATTTTCAGAGTCTGGGTCTTACTGGCATCTCCTGTTTCACCTGCTTTTTCTGACACTGTTCCCCAGGAGTGAGGAGGGACTAGTGCACACCAGGTGGGTCAGAAGCCCCAGACCCCATTGTGGCCTCACGGGCACCTGGGGCAAAGCTGCCGGTGGGTGGATGGTTGCCTCTCTACCTGGCCTCCTGGAGCCTCCTCTCTGCTGCCTGAGGTCACCTGCACCCCTTGTGGGAGGAGTGTGGTCACCTCACTGCAAGGAGGTCTTGGTGGACATCCTGAGTCTTCACCGATCTCCTGTGATGCCACCTGGCCAGGCGAAGAAGGTGCCTGTCGCTGTGCCCACTGGGGAGCACTGAGTCCCACCACCCTCTGTCTCTACCAGCCTGAGAGTAAGGCTGCTCCAGCTGTCTTCACTGCCTTCCTTCCAGGATGAGAGTGCCACCTCTCCCTGACCTAGGGGCTGCCAGCTGCCTGGTGCCTGGGCAGCCTCCAGGAGTGTGGCCAGCCTGCTAGGAGCAGGTGGGTGAAGCGTCCACGGGCTTGACTGGACCCTGGAGATTCTTTTCTAAGGTTCTCTGTCTCCCAAGACCACCCCTTCCTTGGTCCTTTGGCTGGAGAGAGCTGGCACTTTTGTTTTTATTTTTGTTTTTGCAGTACTGGACATTGAGCCTAGGGCCTTCATACTGAGCCACATCCCCAGTGCTTTTCTGTTTTGTTTTTGATTTTGAGGCAGTGTCTCACTGAGTCACTAAAGTGACCAGGCTGGGTTTGAACTTGCAGTCCTCCTGTCTCAGCCTCCCTCAGTGCTGAGATCACAGATGTCTGCTGTCATGCCGCTATACAATTTTGAATTAGAGTCACTTTCTGGCAGGCATGGCTCTGCTGTGGGGCCAGGCGGTGTGTCAGCCTGCGACCTCGGCGGTGGCAGCTCCATATGACTACGTGATATGGCTCCGTTTGTCCTCTGTGATAGCATCTGATCTGAGTTCCCAGTGTGTGTGTCAGACCAGACTGGAAATGACTCGTATCAGTGCACCGGTGGCCACAGATCCGGGCCCTTGAGCAAAACTGAGGTTATGGGCCTTTCTGTGTCTGACTGGTGTGGTGACTTTTTCTCTTCCCTTTTAAATTGTAACCAGCATGTAGTCCAGGCGGGCTTCAGACTCACCACAATCTCCCTGTCTCAGCCTCCTGACTGCTGGGATTACATGTATGCTCCACAATTTCCAGCTATTTTTTTTTTATATGGTGCTGGGGGACTGAGCCTAGGGCCTGATGTAGCTAGGCAAGCTCTTTAACCACTGAGCTATACCCGCATCCTGGCATTTAATAATAAATTTCGTATAAAAGTCCAAACCTGAGCCAGACCCCATGCACCCCATTGTGCAAGCAAGTGGGGAGGGGCCCTTGGGGGGACGACCCTGGGTGTCCCTGGCCTCACCACAGGCCTTGCGCCCTGCCACCACGCCTGGAGCTTTCACATACCCTCCTGACAGCGAACCCCGGGCTGGCTTCCTCTCTGGGGCACCCAGGGGCCCACATGGGTCACCGCACACCTCCAGGTGAAGACAGATCCTGCAGAAGGGCAACTGGCAGAGCTCAGGGCCGGCAGAGAGCCAGGCTCGGTGTTGTCTTCAGATGGGCACCTTCGGGACTGAGACCGAAACGTTTCAGGACCCGCTTGCGTGGTGCGTGCACACGCAGTAGTACTTACGCGGTGCTTGTTTTCTCTTCGCTCCTTCCGTTCCTCACTCGTGGCATGGAAGGTGAACGTGGGATTGCGTGGACTTTGTGGGCAGGGTTTGTTCATAGTGTCACAGTCCTGTGTGTACTGTCTTATGGCGGTGTGGGGGACTGCACCCAGTGGCGCCCAGCTACAACCCTAGCCCCTTTTTATTTTAGTTTGAGACAAGGTCCTGCTAGGAAGCCAAGGCTGCCTGGAACTTACCAACCCCTTACCTCAGCTTCCTGAGTAGCTGGGATTCGAGGCAAGCGCTACCACGCCTGGCTTTCGGGGTACGTTTCTAGGATGGAAAATGACCTTAAGGGACGTTGGCGCTGGAGCGGAAAACACGTATGCTTGAGCCAGCCTGGAAACCAGTCGCCTCCGCGGCTTGTCCTCATGCTGCCTCCAGTGGGAACTGAAGGTCTTCCTTCCTGGGAGGCCACTTCAGTCTGTCCCCCTGCTGAGGCCTTTGTCCTGTTCTGAACTTGTATCACAACTACAAGTGCTGTCACAGAGCCCAGCCCCGAGGGCCTGAAGCCTTCTGCCAGCCTGGCCCTGAAACTCAGAGCTCAGTTCCCGTGGGGTGCCTCCGGGTGACTGGACCCTGAGCTTGGCACTCACTTGGTAGCACTGGCGAGTGACATTGGACTGACTCCTGGATGTGAAGGCACCTTGCGACTCTCCCTGGCTCTCCTATCCAAACCTGAGCCAGAGGCGGAGGATTTAACAAGGCGGAGGATTTAATGCCCACTGGGCATTAGCACAAGCTACTTCTCCCTAGGGACACCTTCAGCCCATTTTTAATTTTTGATATCAAGGTAAGAGTCTCACCACGTCACTGTGTTGCCCAGGCTGGCCTTGAACCTGTGACTCTCCTGCCTTAGCCCCCCAGAGTGCGGGATTACAGATCTGCACTACCAGATGGGGTTGCTGTGCAGTCATCGTGGCCACCTTAGCGTGGAGGATGGGACGCACGCTCCTCCGAGCAGGGCTGTCTTGTGAGTCTGGCACTGGGGCTGGATCATCACCCCCTGCGGGCTTTGGTGTCCACATGCCCACCTGGACGGTGCAGGGAGAGTGGGTGGGCCGGCCTGGCCGCTCACCCGCCCCGGGAATGTCTCTGGTCTCCCAGCGGCCTCTGTGCTTGTGCTGTTCACACCGGTTTCTCTGTGGCAGCAGTGACTGCCCTCGACTGCAGTGGCAGGGGTTCCTACGATGCCTGGAGCGGCATGATGCCAGGGAAACACGGGTCATGTTTACGGCAGGGAAACTCGACTTGCTCCCACTCCGCACCTTGGTGTCTGCCCTCTAGGGGCGCCCGTGAGGCTAGGCAAGTGTAGAGGTCAAGGAGCCCCTGCCCTTGTCACCTGCGTCCTGTAGGGTGTAGGCCCCCCTCCCGCGACACTTGGACCTGGCTGGTGGAGGTGACATGCATTCTCTTTCTTTCTTTCTTTCCTTCTTTCTTTCTTTCTTTCTTTTTTTTTTTTGTTTGCAGTACTGAGGATTGAACACAGGACCTTTGCACTGAGCAGCACCCCCACCCCCTTTATTATTGTTTTTAATTTGTAAATTTTGAAGTGGGATCTCACTGCATCACTAAGTATCCCACGCTGGGCTCAAATTTGTGATCTTCCTGCCTCAGTCTCCCACTGTACTGGGATTGTAACTGTCCAAGTAGCCCAAGACCTTGAGTTCAATTTCCAGCACCCAGAAAGTAAAGGAAGGGGCTGCCCTCCGCCCCTCACATCTGCACTTTTCGGGCTTGTGGATGTGGAGCGCTTCTGATCGCACACCCTGGGGTGCAGGAGTCTTCCTGGGCCTTGTTGGTGGCTTTGGGAGACCCGAGGGAGCAGAGCGTTTCTACCACTTTATCCTGGCCTGTTGTGTGTGTATCCGAGAGAGAGAGAGAGTCAATGGGGGAGGAGGAAGAGCGACTGCGTGTTCATCTGTGTCGCGACAGACCTCGTCCCCAAGTCACACGGAGACTCCTGATCCTCCTGGGTGTCCGGAGCATCCAGTGTAGAGGCTGGGGTTCCGTCTGCAGCCTGCAACACGAGTACGAAGGCCACGGTGACTTCCTTTTTCATCCAGCCCTTGCACAGTATTTTAGCCATGTTGCAGGCTGTGTAGCCGTCCTTGGGAGCTAACCACAAATTGCAGTGTTCTGTGGAAAGCCCCGTGTACATCTGGAGCAGGGCTCCGGGAGGGGCTGCCGTCTTCCCATACGTGACTGCTCCCAGCCCACAGCTCTCTTTCGACCCGCAGTCCTGTAATTACCACGTGGCAGGGTGACCTCTGCCTGGGTTTGGGGGCCACGCCTTGTCCCTCCATGGCCATCTGGGGCTTCCCTTCTGCCTCTTGCATCGGATTAGAATGCCCCCACCCCATCTCCAGCCTTGACTCACTTGCACGCTGATGGCTCTGGTGGCCCTGGGGTCCTGCGCCCTATTGTGTCCCCATCCCTGTTGCTTTTCTGAGCCCGACATTGTTCCACGGAGAGACACCACTTTTCTGTGGTACTAAGGATGGAACCCCGAGCTTTCACACTGAGCTACATTCCCAATCCAAGTTTTTTTGTTTGTTTGTTTTTTGTTTTGTTTTGTTTTGTTTTGTTTTTGAGACGGGGTCTCACTAAGTCATTAAGTTGCCAGGCTGATATAGAACTTGTGATCCTCCTGTCTCAGCCTCCCAGAATGCTGGGATGACAGGCCTGCAGCACCAGGGCCAGCTCTGCAGAGACCATGTCTTGGACTCATCTTCTCAACCGCAGTGTGGCGGCTGGCCCAGGAAGGCCAGTGCTGCCTCCTGGGCGGGCAGAGAGAGCTGTGGGAAGTTGCCGCCTGCATGTGGACCGCTGGGTGTGGTGTCATCTGGGGAGGTCGAGCGGCCCACTGTGACTTCGCTCTGATTCGAGAATGACCTGGGCCTGGGGTGGAGCTTAGTGTTGGGGGGAACACTGGACGGGGGTCCTCAGTTTAATCTCTAGCAAGGAGAGAGACTGGGGGCAGAGAGGGAGGTGGCGCTCGGCCTTCCTTTCTGGCTTGGGGTTTCTGATGAGACGGATCAAGCTTTTTGAAGCCGGGTCCTTGGTCCATGTGGCTCCTCCTGGGCAGCTGGACACAAGCTCTGGTCGTTGCAGATGCCTACTCAGTGCCCGTGTCTGAAATCATCACTGTGGAGGAAACTGATGCCCACGGCAGACACTACACCAGCGGCCGGTGGCAGAAGATGGAGAAGCCGTTCGCGTTCACAGGTAGCGGCAACTCTCCTGCACCCGCACGCGAGGGGACCCCTCGGCCCTTGTGTGACGAGCTCAGTAGTTTGGTTTCTCTTCTTCCTAACACCATTGATTCCCAGATCTACATACAGTTTTATGGGTCGGCCATCGTTTTTTTTTTCCATTAAAAATACATGGCATAATTGATCGGACAAATATGCTGTTATTTTGTGACATACAGTGAGAGTCACTCACTAGTTTCAGAGAGAGAGGACTTGGCTGGGCGTGGTGGCACCTGAAGGGAACAGTAAGTAAGTACAGCACTCAGCTGGTGAGGTGGCTCAGGCCTGCAGTTCCAGTTGCCCTGGGAAGCTGAGGCAGGAAGATCACAAATTTGAGCCCAGCCTAAGTGAGACCCTGTATCAAAATAAATAACAAGGGCTGCGGACACGGCTCAGTGAGAAGGTTCAACCCCCAGGGCCACAGTGGATGGGTAGGAAAGGGAGCTCCGGTAGGTTCTGGCTCTGCACCTGTACCTGGTGTGCCTGTGGTGCCCGCAGGGCTGGCAGCCCGGCCGCCACCGTCGCTAACCCTTGGTTTCTGTGCAGTCCACTGTGTGAAGCGGGCTCGCCATCACCGCTGGAAGTGGGCCCAGGTGACCTTCTGGAGTGCTGACGAGCAGCTGTGCCAGCTGTGGCTGCAGACGCTCCGGGAGCTGCTGGAGAGGCTGAGTATGTGTGTTTTGGACCTGTGGACAGATGCTGGGATCTAACCCCTGTGGACGGGGAGCTGGGATCTAACCCCTGTGGACTGGGAGTTGGGATCTGGCCCCTGTGGACCAACACTGAAATCTGGCCCCTGTGGACAGGGAGCTGGGATCTAACCCCTGTGGACAGATGCTGAGATCTAACTCCTGTGGATGGGGAGCTGGGATCTGGCCCCTGTAGACAGGAGCTGGGATCTGGCCCTATGGAAGGGCACTAAAGCTCTGACCCCTTTGGACATGACGAGTCCTTTTATTCCTTTCTGAATTCATGTGTGAAAGCCAGGCCCACTGACTCTGGGAGACTGAAGCTAGAGTCCCAAGTTTGTGCTCCATCTGTGAGACTTAGCAACTTGCGAGACCCTATCTCAGAATCAAAGGTGAAAATAATGGGCCGTAGCCAGGCATGGTAGCACAGTCCTGCGATCCCAGCACTCAGGAGGCTGTGGCAGGAGGATTACCATGTGTTCGAGGCCAGCCTGGGCTACAGAGTGAGTTTAGGACCAGCCTGGAATACAGAATGAGACCCTGTCTCAAAAAGAAAAAAAAAAAGGCTGGTGATGCAAGTCACTGTGAAGGGTCCTGGACTGTGTCTCCGGTACCACAAACACTTTAATTAATTAATGTGCTCATTAGCAATGCGCATAGAGTAGCGGACGGGTGGGGGCAGCGCAGCCAGACACTGGCCAGGAGCCCCAGCCCACTAGAGCAGTGGGACGCGAGCCAGGCCCCTTGCCCGCCCGCTGAGCTCCTCGCTTTCTCTGTAAGTGCGGTGCTGGTGACAACTACCAGGCCCACGGGAGGGTGGGGAGGAGACCAGATGGGGAGGAGTCACTGCTGCCGGGCCCCAAGGGCCCACGCATGCCGCAGAGCAGGAACCTGCGGGGTCCGTTGGTGTGGGCTGCGTGACGACTTTGCTGGTCACCTTGGAGTCGCAGGGGCTGTCTGTGTTGAGCCTGCAAGGCCGTGTTGTGGTGGTTAGGTACAACCGCAGTTCTCCGCCATGACAGCTCAGTACAGCCCTGGACGGAATAGTGCGTATTTACGTTAGCTTTTTCATCTTTTTGACATAATTTGACATCTGCCTCAAAAAATGAATCATGAAGCCAGGTGTCACCACACGTATATTCTGCAATCCCAGCATTCTAGGAGGCCGAGGCAGGAGGATCATAAGTTCAAACCCAGCCTGGGCAAATTAGCAAGAACTTGTCCCAACATAAAATACATATGTTAAAAGTAATGGACTGGCAGTGTACCTCAGGCCGAAGGCCCTGGACTTAACCCCCATTACGCCCCAAAAAAGAGTTACAGTGTATTTGAAGAAGTCCTGGGGTCCGGTGGGCCTGGGAGGAGCACCCACGGGCTGAGGTCACCCGTGCACTGTGCTCTCAGGATCGCTGCCCGCCCCAGCTCACCCGCCTTTCCTTGGTTTCCCCCACCTTCCCCTCCCGCCCACCCCGCTCTGCCCTCCCTGCCCTCATGCGGAGCCTCTGCTCTCTGGAGAGCTTGAGTCCGTTTCTGCAGGTTTCCAGAGAGCGACCTGGTGGCTTGGTAGTCACGGTTACAACGGGCTTCTGGTAGCTCACAGTCACTCTCAGCTCTGTGACTGCTGCTGCTCAGACTTCTAACTCTGCTGACATCAGACACAGGTGCCGACGGGCTTGTGACCCATGTGGTGGCTGGCTGGGGTGTCCCGTGGAGGGACAGTGTCAGGGTCGGTGCCCTGCTGGGGGCACAGCTGCCCGGATCTCTGGTAGAGATGTAGGAAGCAGGAATAGGAGGGCTGGGAAGGGACCCAAAGTGATTTCGGGCTCCCCCCCTCCAGCCCTCCACCTCCCTCCATCCCTGCACCCTCCTTCCCGTCCCCTCCTTGCTTCCCACATCTCCCTCAACCGGAAGGTTGATAAACCATTGAGTTGTGAAACTTGCACACGCAAGTCCAGGCCCTGGGTGGACATAATGTTTTTAACTTTGTTGGGCATGTCCCTTCTTGCTGCCTTTGATTTGTAAGTTAATTTTGCTTTCAAGTGGCAGAATCTGCATTACCTGACCAAGATAGAAGTGTAGATATTGTCCTAAGAAACTGGGGACAGGAAACACTGGTGTAGGCTTGGGCCCAACTCCCCGGAGTCCCCACAGCCATCTGCACCCCGCTCTTTCCCACTCTATCGTCTCTGCTCAGGCCCTTCCCACGTCTGTCTGCCTGTCCCTGCCCGCGCTACCCCCTGAGCATCCCCTTGCCACCTGCAAGTTCTCTCCTGACCAAGACAGGAAAGAGGCTGCAGCCCCCCCAGATCCCACACCCTGCAGAGCTTGTGGGCGACTGAGCCTTTCTCAGTGGGGAATCCGTCTCTGACCTCTGTCCCACCCAGGAGAGGTGCCAAGCCCTCACCCACGTCCGCAGGCTGCCACTTTCTCGTCATGGAGTAGGAAACTTTATGTTTGGGGGTGGGGATGGGGAGGGGCGGGTGTGCACACTCGTGAACGTGGGTGTGGGTGTGGTGCTGGGCTAGAGTCCAGGGCCCTAAGCGCTGAGCCACATCCCCAACCCGCCTTTGTACCTGATTTCGAGGCAGGATCTCACTGAGTTGATAAAGTGCCCAGGCTGGGCTCAAACTTGCAGTCCTCCTGCCTCAGCCTCCCAGAGTGCTGGGATGCCAGGTCTGTGCCACTGGGCCTGGCCCCATTCTTTGAAGTTTTCGAATACTTTTTAAAAATCAGATGATACCAAGCAGAAGTCTGGAGCCACCACGCGTTGCTTTCGCCCAGTGAAAGCGACCCAGCAGGTGTTGCGGGGTTCCCGCGCTCACTGGGACCTGCCCCATGTTCTTCCCTAGCGTCGAGACCGAAGCACTTACTGGTGTTCATCAACCCGTTTGGAGGGAAAGGCCACGGCAAGCGGGTGTACGAGCGGAAGGTGGCGCCCCTGTTCGCGCTGGCCTCCATCACCGCTGACGTCATCGGTGAGGCCCCTGCCCTGCCCGGCCCAGTAACAGAATTTATTTTTACCCGTGAAAATGAGAATAATACAAAATAAACTATGTCATCTCTTCTTGCCTGGCCTTAGCATTTGTAGGACTCAAGTAGGGCTCAGGGATGGCAGGACAAAGCTGAGAGCGGAGCGTGCCAAGCTCCCCCTGGGAGAGATGCCAGGGCCGGGTTCACCTGGAGCCCCGCGGGCCCCACGGGTCACCCGACGGTGCCTCGGCCCTCAGGGCCGTGCAGGGCTGGAGTTAACTGTAATAGACAGTCACTGGCAGTGGAGGTCAGAATCCAGAAGAGTAGCGGTGTGGCCCAGGATCCTCAGGAACACTGCATCTAGTCGGAGACTGTGGCCGCCCTGCCACACTCTCCGTGTAAGAGGACACTGGATCCCCTCGGGTGCCCCAGCAGGAGGCGAGAACACGCACAGGGGATCTGGGAGGACTGTCACATAGCGCCTTAAAATGGCCTTTGCAGGGAGTCCCCAGGGAGGACAGTGACGGATGCTGGGGGAGGGGAGCAGCCCTGAAAGTGGCCACGGGATGAGAAGAAAGCAGTGCCAGGGGAGGCTGGGGCAGATGCCGCCGAGAAGCCTACCGTGGGCAGTGAGGCGCCAGCAAGCCAGACCTCAGCCAGGGAACAGTCCCGAGGGGTCGCGTTCCCTCGGTGGGTGGACTTGGGGGATCTCGGGTAGGACCTCCCACGGGAACTCCTTCTGAGGGCCTTGTGGCAAAACGGTGCATGCCGCCTGTGGGACATGGAGCCGCAGGCGTGTGCTGAGGCTGTGCCCGTCCTGTGTTTCTCCACAGTCACCGACCATGCCAACCAAGCCAAGGAGACCCTGTACGAGGCCAGCCTGGACAAGTATGACGGGTGAGTGGCCCAGGGCCGGTGACAGACGGGTCCTTTGGCCGTGTTCTGTCCACTCCTCGTTGTTGTAACAGCCCCCTTCCTTACTATTAGATTTTCCTCTAATTTTTTTTTTCTGCAAACTGCAAAGTATGTGGTTTATTTTGGAAAAAAAAAAAAAAAGGGATTGAAGCTTGTGCTAACACAAGGAGTCCCAAATGGGTTGCTCTATATCTTCCCCAGTCATAAAAGTAAATGTGTCTTTTTTTTTTCTTTTGAAACAGGGTCTCACTCTATGGTTAGGCTGGTCCTGAAGTCACTCTGGAGCCCAGGCTGGCCTCCAATTCACAGTAATCCTCCTGCCTCAGCCTCCCAAGGGCTGGGATTGCAGGCATGTGCCACCACGCCTGGTTTATATGACGCTGGGGAATCAAACTCAGGGCCTTGCGCTTGGGATACAAGTGCTCTAACTGCTGTGCTATTCTTCCAGGCCCTGAACACACATCTTGTTGAGAGTCAAGAAAAGGCAGGGAGCTGGGCCTGTGGGACACACCGGTAACCCCAGCCTTCTGGGAGGCTGAGGCAGGAGAGTCACAAACTTGAGTCCAGCCTGGGCAGTGCAGCAAGTCAGTGACTTGGCAAGACCCAGTCACAAACGAACAATGAAAATGGGTCAGAGATGTAGCTCAGAGCGAAGGCCCCGTGCCCCATCCCCAGTGCTGGGGAGGAAGGGAGGGAGAGACAAGACAGGGCAGCCGGGCCCCACATTCTTCCCCACAGGGCAGTTCCCTCTGCTCCCCTCAGCCCTTCCCCGAAGCTCTATCCTTACATAGTTCTGCACAGACCCAGGAGTGAACCAACGAGTGTATCGTTACTGTCGCTGCACTGATGAGCACTGATGTGTTTTTGGTTTCGGGCCTGGCTTTTTGTTCTATTTTGAGCAATTTCCCGTGCCATCAAAGACTTCCCTAAGATTCTGTTTTTACCTATTTTTTTTTTTTTTTTTTTGAGAGAGACAGGGTCTCACTCTACAGTCTAGGCGATTCTGAACTTACAGCGTAGCCCAGTCTGGCCCTGAACTCACAGCAGTCCTCCTAACTCAGCCTCCTAAGTGCAGGGATTACAGGTGTGTATCACCAACCTCAGTTTATCTGGTGCTGGGGAAGCAAATCCAGGGCCTGGGCCTGCTAGGCACGCCCTCTAACTGCTGTGGTATGCCCAGCTCATAGCACAGCCTGTCACTCCTCTCTCTGGCTCACACGTTTAGTCCTTTCCAATTCTTCTCTTACATAGATCAGTGTATTCTCATATATAACCCTCTCTACAAGTCTACTCTTTTCCATGGTCAATTCCTAGAAATTATGTTTTCCTTGGTGCAGGGATCGCACACAGGGCCTTTGCACACTCCGCACACTCTCTGTCCCTCAGCTGACTGTCCCTGTCATTCTCATTCTTCCTCCTGGTGTGTGGTCCTCTACTGTCCCTGTCCCCGCATGTGGTATCATGGCTATAAAAACGCTCCACTAATATGACATGTGAAAGTATTTTATGAAACACCAAAATGACTTTTTTCTTTGAATTGATTTTTGGGTCCTTGATGTCCTTTTTCTGTTGGTCAGATAATTCTAGTTCATTGTTCTCTTCTTGTCAAACAAGTGACAATCCGCAACTCGCTCTCACTTTTTTTTTTGTACAAATTTTTTTCCCTGGATTTTTACCTGTCTTTCGTTTTGCTTGTGGCTTTCTTACTCAGTAGTTCTCAGCTGCTGGATTTGAGCCTGGCCCTCCCTTCCCCAGCCGCTCTTCGTGCTTAGAAACGTCTTCTACTTCTTAAATTTCAACTCTCCCCTGGGGCTGGAGGAGAGCTCAGCCGCCCACGGCCTTGGAGTAGACTCCCCAGCGCCACGGAAGCCGCATGTGGCTGGTAATCCTAGCACTCAGAAGGCTGAGGCAGGAGGATTGCTGTGAGTTCGAGGCCAGCCTGAGTTACATAGTGAGCTCAGGACCAGCCTGGGCTACAGAGTGAGAACCTGTCTTTAAAAAAAAGAATTCTGCCCTTAGTCGCTTGCTGTGTGATGGGTTGACTTTGTGGTTGTATCTCTGTCCCATCTGGAGCCTTATCAGTGATGTGTATCTGTTGAAAATGAAAATTTCAAAATCAGCCTTCATTCTGTGAACCTTGTAGAGGGCCCGCCAACCCCCAGCACAGTGGGCACTGAGGTTAGAAGGGAAAGAAAGCCTCTACCACCTCCCGCAGTGAGGGCGCCGGAGTCCGTCTGCGCAGGCCCCTCACCCCTCAGACTCCACCCTCTGTCCTGTGCCCACCTGCAGCCCCTGCAGCTCCGTGCAGGGCCCCCTGCGCCCTGAGACCTGGTCTCATCTCAGCTAGACTGTTTCCCCCACCCTAGCCCTGGACCAACCACTCACATCTTGAGGTTCTGCCTCTAAGCGCGTGTCTTTCCCTGGTTCTGAGGCCCCTCCCAGGGGGTCAGAAGTCAAGGGAGCCAGGGGGCAAGGAGCTAGGGGCCTGGGGACCTGGCGCCGAGGGGGCTAGGAGCCATCCATGAGCATTTTCTGGGCCCAGCACCCCTGGGCAGCAGGCGTCACTGTCCATCGAAAGACCTGAGCTGTGGTCCCAGTCCATGAAAGTACGGCAGGGCTGAGGATGGTGGCCTCAGCATAGAGCGTGGGCGGAGTGGCCAGGGGCCTCCCTGGAGACTGTCTGCACCCACATAGCCGGACACCCCACAGGACAGCCAGGCTGGCTGACTGCTCTCCTTCAGGTCTGAGGGCCTTGTGCCGCGCCCCAAGTCACCCCGCTGTGCTCCCGGCCTGGCAGTCCGTCCACTCACAGTCCTCTCCTTCAGACCCCGGCCCAGCCAGCCTTCCTCCCCGCACTGGCTGAGCCTCTGCTTCTGAGGAGGGAGCACGTGAGCAAGTGTGAACTCCAAGTATGTCCTTGCCGTCCCTGGTGACACAGGGACGTGTCTGTCCCCACACATGCAAGCACACACTGTCCTCCCGCCGGGCTCCTGTCCTCTCCATCCTCCCCAGTGGCTCCTGTAGCCTCCTCCCACCCAACACTGACTTGCTCCCCTCTGCCCCAGCTGTTCAAGCCCATAAGACCCATGCCGGTTGGGGATCACTCCATGAGCACCAGGTCATCCTCCTGGCCGAGGTCCCTCACTGGGCACAGCAAGGTGACCTGGCCAGGTGAGGAAAGGGTCCCTGGGCCCCTCCGTCTGTCCGCGGGGGTGAAGCAGCATGGGTGTAGAGGGAGTGCCCAGCAGAGCTGAGGCCCAGGCCAGGAGTTTAGGGGACCTCTGTGTTCACTTGTTTGTGGGACTGGGGGACGGAGGCCGGCCTTGTACCCGCTAGGCCAGTGCTGTGCCCTGGGGCACATCCCACCTTGGTCTGGGGTTGTTGATGGGAGCTGTCAGGGCGTCACACAGACCTTCTCAGCTTGGAAGCCAGCAAGACTCCAGGGTCACAGCTGGAACCCGTATGTGCCGTATATCCTGTTGTTTGTAAAGCTGCTTGTTCAGGGTGGCATGGAGGTGAGACTTTATCGCTCAGGGAACATTTCAAGAGCCGTGTCCCCAGGCACTTGCCACGGGCCCTCCGGATGCCCAAGGCCCAGCTGCAGCCCGTGGGGACCCTCCCGGGAGCCGTGCTGGGGCCCTGACGGCCTGTGCTCCTCTCTGCAGCATCGTGTGCGTCGGCGGCGACGGCATGTTCAGCGAGGTGCTGCACGGTCTGATCGGGAGGACGCAGAGGAACGCTGGCGTGGACCAGAATCACCCCCGGGCCGTGCTGGTCCCCAGCCCGCTCAGGATTGGCATCATCCCCGCAGGTGCGCAGGGAGCGGGCGCCTTTTTCCATGCACTTGGCCCTGGGCCACTGTGGACGTTCTGCTGTCAGTTAACTGGTGCAGGTTTTCTGTAATTAGAGCTCTTGGGCTGTGGTGGGTATAATTCGCAGTTTTTCCTTCTGGTTCATTCCTTTACTTAAGTAGTTTTATCGCTATATCATGAGTACTTTCTTTGTTAAGTGTGCATGACCCCTGGAAAGGACACAACTATGTCCTGTTCTCTCTCCACATGCACCGACGAGGACAGTCTCCGCCCTGAGGGGTCCCCCTGTGGGTGGGGGCTGTGGGGCTGCGGTCCTGGAGGAGGAGGCACCAGGTGCTGGGGCTGGGTGGGTGGCGGCTGTTCCAGTGGGCTTCTGGAGAGGCGGCTGGTGGCCGACCTGAGGGAACTGGGATTGAGTGGGCAGAGGGACACATGCAGACATCTGGGATGCAGGAAGGGGGTACAAAGGGAGAGATGTTTGGGACCAAGGGCCACTGACCACATGGTGGCTGGGCTTTGTCCTTCAGGTGTCCATCTGGCTTGATGCATTTACCATCTTTGTAGGAACCACTGAGTCTTTTTGGTTTGTTTGTTTGTTTGTTTTTCTGGTACTGGAAGGAGGCCAGGGCCTTCAAACTGGGCTACATCCCCAGCCCATTTGATCGTGAGACAGGGTCTTGCAAAGTGCTGAGTTTCCCAAGTTGGGCTCTAACTCAAGATCTTCCCGTCTAACTCTCCCAGAGTGCTGGGTGACAGACCTGTGGCACCAGGCCTGGCTGCTGCTGATTCTTAGGACAGTCTCACAATGCGCTAAGCAGAGTGTAAACCCATGTGCTGCTGGTCTAGCTTTGCAGCAGAGCGAGCGACTGAGCAGTGGTGGCACTTTCCCTCTTCTCCTTGCCTGCCCAGCTCTAGCCCAACCTCCGTGGGCCCCCACCAGGCCTCTGTGGCAGGCCTGGCAGCTCCCCCAAAGCCTCCACCCTGCCGGGGCGGCCCCCTTAAAATCCCCACCATGTGTGGTATAAACTTCACTGTCACACGGCGCTGTGAAATCATAGCTGCTGTCCCTGTGGGTGGATGCAGGCGGGAGCCCCTGAGGCAAGGTCTCAGGCTTGGCCTGTGAGAGCAGGAGGTGGGTTGTGCTCCCACCTGAGAAGGTCCTGTACGCAGGACCTGCGCCCCCCAGTGAACCCTCCGGCCTTCAGTACTGCGCTGGCTTCTTACTGGACAGGGACACCACCCTTTAAATCTCATCCGTGGATCCTCGTTTGGTGACAGACCTTGTGAATAGCAGCACAGTTTATAGTGTCCCTGTGGATGGTGGCCTCATTCGTGGCCTCAGGATAGAGAGGATGTGTGTTAGCACTGTTGCTTGTGACTCTCAGTCATCACTAGCAGAAAGCTGATCGAAGTCATGGTTTTAATTATATATGGAAGGATCAAAACCCAAGGTCCTGCCCCTTCAGCTTTAGAGACAGTTTCGGTGGAGCAGTCACTTAGAGAGGACACAGTGTGCACCCAGTGTGCCTACGGTTCACAGAGGCCCAGGCCCTTCTGATAGGCAGCCTGGTCACATCCAATGGGGACAGCCCAGCTGGGTGGCCCAGGAAGACTCACTTCTCCAGGAGAGAATGTAGAGAAAAGGCATTTGAGCCCTGGCAGTCATAGCTCCCTGACAATTGGGCCATTGGTCATCAAAGTGTTCTGAGTGGTCACACAGAGCCTCTGACCCCTTCTCTTCAGTCTGCAGCACCTCTTAGACTTGAGGCACAGGTTGGGGAGGCAGTTGGAGTCTGCTGGCCCAGAGCAACACAGCCATCCACAGAAGGCCCTGTCTCATGTCTGTCTGCCCCACAGGTGGGGAAGCCAGTGTGCCCCTACCTAGCCCACAGAGCCCACTTCATGGCTGCCTACAGCTAACAGAGCCTGTGTACCTGGTGTCCCTGTACCCGCACCCTCTAGGAGCTGGCCTGGGAGGGGACGGAGGTTGCATTTGTCTTGCTGGGTGGTGCTGGGTGGTGAGGGGTATGTCTGATTCTTTCAGTGACCTGAGCCTGGGCACCCGGAGGACAGTGAGTGTCTCCTGCAGTCTCTGTTCCTTTGCCCTGAACTTCATTGCCCTCTCCTAAGATGACCTCTTGGTGACATTCCCTGATGTGGGGCTCTGGGCCCCTTGCTTCTCTCGTGAGGGCCACGTCCAGCTGGCCTGGTGAAGGTCATGGTGCTGGCCTCTGTCCAGTCTGCAGGTGGCTATCTAGATGACAATCACTGTTTGCTTTTCTCTCCTTGTCTGCGGGCTGAGCAGCTGTACACTTTCGATTGTTTGCACTCTGGGCTTCTGTAAACTTCCCTTCCCTGCCCTGCCCTGCCCTGCCCTTTCTTGCAGGCTGGCAGGACGCTGACTCTTTGTAATTGACTACGATGCTGTTTAGATGGCGCTCACCCTTGGCCGGTGGGTTACGCTTACAACTCCTTTTCCATGTCGGGTTTCTGTCGATTAATTCTTAACTTAGAGTGAATGAAACTAACTTCCTGTTTTCTAATCTGTTTCCCTTTGTGGTTTCTGGCCGCCATGTGCAGATGGCAACTCCTATCTGTATACCCAGAGCCTCTAAAGTTTGGAAAGGGCCCCAGAGCTGAGCAGTCCCCACACCTCAGGGGTGTGGTGGGGACAGCACTGCGTCACCACGGTCAGGCCTGAGCACCACATGGTCAGAGGGCCCAGCTGGCAGCTGGAGCGGAGGGCAGTGGTTGGAAAGGAATGGGGTACCCAGGGTTGAGTGGCTGGCATGGCTGGGACAAGGCTACTGTGAGATTATGTCATACCGTTGGGACAGGGGGTGGACATGGTGTCTCAGCAGATTGGAGGTGACATCTGCCTGCCTGTAAGACCCCTCTCTGCATGCAGTTCCAGGAGCAGGTGGAAAGTGTCATCCTGGCTCTGGGAGAATCTCTGTGGGGTCCGCAGCTCCATGGGACTGAGGGTGAGGGGGTCAGCAGGACTGCTAGTGACTGGACTGGGGAATGGGTGAGGGGGTCCCATGATATCAGCCTTGGCAGCCTGGGAGATAGACTTATGGGACCAGGGTTATGATGGAGGCACATCAAGAGCCTGCAGCCCACTGGTGGCATAAGTGTTGAGAACCAGGAGGAAACGGCAGATGGACGTCAGCCTTGGTGGCCAGCGGGGACAGAACTCTGGAGGCAGAGCTGCAGCTGCACTAAGACCTGACCTCACCACCTTGTCTTGTGTCCGTTGCAGCCCAGTCGGGAGCACCTGCCTGGCTTTGAGAGCTCCTGGGCCCAGTCCCAAGAGAGGTCCTGAGTCAAGTCCCCAGAATTGAAAAACCTTTGACTCGAGGCCCCTTACCAATACGGTTTGTTGAGATAGGATCTCGCTCTGTAGAACAGGCTCTTCCTGAGCTTACTGGGCAGTCCAAGCTGGCCGCAGCAGTTTTCCCTCCCAGCCTCCCAAGAGCCGGGATTACAGGCATATGCCAACAGGCCCAGTTTAATGTGGTGCTGGGAAATTGAACACAAGGCCTTGCGCTTCTTAGGCAGGAGCTCTAATCACTGTGCTCTTTCTTCAGCCTGCCCAGCTAATTTTAATGTGGTGCTGGCGAATCGAGCCCAGAGCCTCGTACTGGCTAGGCGTGCACTCTTAACCGCAGTTACATATTAACAGAGCTGCATTAGCAAATTGAGAAGTTGCCAATGGTGGTCCTCTCTTCCCCTCACCCACCCACACCCCGGAACTGGGATGAAGCCCGGGGCCATACACATGCCAGGCAAGTGCCGTGCTGCTGTGTGCTTATTTTTTTGAGACAGGGTCTCACTGAATTGCTCAGGCTTGCCTCACTCGAACTGATGACCCTCCCACCTCAGTGTCCTAGTGAATGCGATCGCAGGCACACCACCATGCTGGCTCCATGTGTTCCTTTCTCAAGGGTCATCCTGGATCACATCTATATCTCTAAACCGGCTGGCTGCTCACGCTGTGTGATAGGCACAGAGAGGCTCAGCAAAGGGACGTGCACGTCGTAAGGGATGTCTGTGGAGCCCACCCTTTCTGCATCAGCGGGAGCATGTGAACAGAGCAGGCTGTCCAGTTACTGGGTCAGGACTTAGGACACTGTGATCTGATGCGTCGGAGATGCCGGGGAGACCTGCCCTGTGCTGCCCCTGGGTGCCCAAGTGGCTAGTTCTCAGTGTGAAGTGGGTGGTAGTGTTGCTGGGCAGATGCAGACTTCCTACCATCCACCCGTCCATCGTTCTGAGCCAGCCAAGCCACACTGGGAGGCCTGGGACCCATGCCCGCCTCTTCCCACAATGGAGCACTGGAGGGAAGCTGAGACACTAACAGCCTTTCATTGTGTGAAACTTTGAAGCCTTGGCCTTGAGTGACCTCAGCTGGAACAAGCTGGTTCAAAACTCTGCAGGCCATCCTAGCTGGAGACGTTTTCCTTAATGTCCCCATGGCATGAAATTAGTTTGTTCCATACGTAGGTCCATGATGTGGGCTTTGCCACGGTGCCTGCCTGCCACATCCCCGCCAGGCAACAGTGGCCGTGCTGGAGTGCCCCAGGCTGTAGGTGGCCACCAGATGCTGCTGGGGGCGGGATGGGTATGGGGGCGTGGTCAGTTCAGGGAAGGTGTGGGGCTCTGAGCAGCGGTGTCCCTCAGCCTGGGCGTCAGGGAGCCTCCTCAGGGTGTTGCTGCTGGAACTAAGTCACGACTACTGTGAGGTGATCGAGTGGTCTGGTCAAGAGGGAGGACAGTGCTGCCCAGCGCGTAGAGGTGAGAAGGCCTGGTTCCTTCTAGCATCAAGGCCAGTGGGCTCGGGCCCGGGCAGTGCTTGAGCTATACCCTGCCATCTCCAGGCCTTGACTGGCCACCTGTGTCCAAGCCAGGGCACCTGAAGTACAGAGATGCTCTGGAGACTGCAAGAGACCAGTCAGGGCTGGATGGAGAGACTCTGCGGTCTCAGGGAGCTCAGCAACAGAGCAGTCACTGGACCTGGACAGGAGAAGGGACCGAGGTGGCCCCTGATTCCTGGAAAACTGGGGACTCATTGGATGTGTGCTAGGACTTGCTAAGGCCTGAGGACAGCCTTGGGCAGGAGACACACCCCACGCCTCAGGGTGCTTATGCAGTCAGACACCCTCATGCACCATCTGCAAAACAAAGGGCCCCTGTGACCTTAAATGTTAATTTTGAGACTTTTGGAATGAGATAGCACTTTAAGAGGAGCATCCACAACAGAAATACCCATCTTAGAAGTGTGCCTGTCACCAGCCACCAGAGGCCACAAGTCAGCTCCGGTTACCACAAGGCCTTGCGCTGCTGCCCCGTAGGACTCCATGTTGCAAGAGGCCACATGGCGTGCTCCCCTCTTAAGTGTCCCCTGGCATTTGGAACCAGGCCCTCTGGGCGTCATCAGACCCAGGGACTGCTGTGGGTCAGGGCAGAGCGTGAGGGCCTGTGGCTCAACCGCCATCCTGGTCCTGTAATGGCTGTGGACGCTCTCCAGGGCACAACGTGTGTCATGCCACTGTTGCACAGGGCTGGAGCTGCCACACGGTGTGCTCCAGAGAGGGCAAGGCCATGCGCCTCAGCCACGCAGCACATCTGTGAATACTCACTCTGCACAGCCCTGCCAAACCTGAGTCTGGGTGGTGGTAGTGCCCACGTGGGCCAAGCCCTGCCACCTTGGTGATGACCCAGGCAGGACGAGTAGGACCAGCGAAGACTGGAAGCACAGCCTCGCCCAGCACCCGTGGCGCAGCTCCGCCTTGTGTTTGCCCTGCACCTTGAGCCCACACTGCTGTCACTCCACATGACAGGTGACAGGTGGTCCCGACCATGGGCAGGAGGCCAGTGGTGTCAGAAACGAGTGCTGCTGGTGGCGGCTCCTCCTGCGAGCCAGGGATCATCCCACGAGTCCTGTCTGCACGATGCCCCACTCAGACTCCCTTGGCTCTGAGGTCTAGATATCCGGGTACCAGCGCTGGGCCACACGAGGCCATGTGAAGGTGGCTGCTTCACCGCAGGCATTTCCCGGGCGCCCAGACATCGCAGAAGGGCTGCGGATGGCCTGTGGCGCGCACTCCCTGAGGACCTGCATAACACCCTTGCGTGTTGTTGCGGGCTCAATCTCCGTGTTTCCAGTATCATTTTGTAGACATTTATTCCGTTATTTTGTTGTTGTTGTTGTTTTTGTTGTTTGAGATATGAGGGGTTGAGCCCAACCACCACATGGAGATAGATCATCCCTGGCCCTTTAAATTTTTTTTAAATTTTATTTTGAAACAGGGTCTCACTAAGTTGCTAAGTTGCCCAGGCTGGGTGACACCTTGTGATCCTCCTGCTTCAGCCTCCCAGATGCTAGGATTATAGAAGTGTGCCACCGCGCCCAGCCGTGTGTCCCTGTTTACGCCAGGCCACGGAAGGAAAGGCAGAGGGGGCCACTCACTCAATCAGAAGCCTGTCACAGTCTTAAACTGTGACAGCGACACTAAGCACTCTCCTTTCCCTTCCCAGGGTCGACAGATTGTGTATGTTACTCAACTGTGGGCACGAATGACGCCGAAACGTCAGCTTTGCACATTGTCATCGGTGAGTCCCGGCCAGCACGCACACTGCCTAGGCACCGGCCACAGGCCCAGGGCAAAGTCCGGGGCCCTTCCTCACCTCCTCCATTGCCCCGACTCCGTGCGAGGCAGGACCCCAGCCGCTGCCTTCCCGCTCAGCCGAACTCCCACACAGAGCTCCCTGAGCCTGTCTCCACGGGCCAGCCAGCGGCACAGACTGTGGCACCACACCCCTGCCCCAGGACCAGGGTGTGTGGGCCGTGATGGGCCAGCTCCTGTGCTGTGGGTGCCTGCTGCCATCCCTGACCCTCCTGGGCCCTGGAGCACAGCCCCCACGTTCTACCCGAGCTGCTACCCGTCTTCCCATCGTCATGCTTGCAGCTCCGGTGGCCTCGGGACGGTCCTGGGCACACCGGCTGGCTGATCCCCCTGATTCCTCTCAGGACTCTGTCCCACCACGATACTGTCACTCTGTTTTTTCCTCCTTGGAATTGAACCAGGACCTCCACACTGGGCTGCATCCGCAGAAACCCCCCCCCCCCCCCGAGCCCTTTTTTAATCTTTTATTTTGAGATGGGGGAGAGTCTGGTTAAGTTGTCCAGTCTGAGCTGGAACTTGGGGTCCTCCAGTCTCAGCTTCCTGCATGCTGGGATTGCAGGCATGTGCCACCATGCCTGCTTCCCACATACATGTGAGTGGTTCCTCTGGATTCCTGCTGTCCCTGAGGATGGTAGCTGTGGGTACAGGCCCCTGTACCCAGGCTCACTGACATGGGTCCCTCTATGGGATCTGTCTCCTTCAGGTGACAGATGCCTCTGCAGTAGCCCAGCCCTGAGGGTCTGACATAAGGTATCTGAAAATTCAGAGTGCTGCCTGGCAAATGCCTGGCACCTTGTCCCATTCCTCATCCCTACATCTTACCTAGAGGCACAGGAATGTTATGTTGAAAAATGATTGGGCTGGAGGCATAGCTCAGAGGTTAGAGCAGTGGCCTAGCAAGTGCAAGGCCCTGGGTTCAATTCCCTAGAGCCGTATAAGCCAGGCATTGGTGGCACATGCCTGTGATTCCAGCACTCAGGAGGCTGAGGGAGGAAGATCACCATGTGTCCACGGGCTACATAGCAAGTTCTGGAAGAGCCTGAACTGTAGAATGAGACTCTGTCTCAAAAATATAAAAAAAGGTATATTACCAGGAGGGGTGTCGCTGGATTTAAGGGGACATTTGTTTTTAGTCTTTTGAGAGCTCTCCATACTGCTTTCCAAAGGGGTTGTACAAATTTACATTCCCACCAGCAGTGCATGAGGGTTCCTTTCTCAGCGCAGCCACACCAGCACTGATTACTATTGGACTTCTTGATACAGGCTATTCTCACTGGGGTGAGATGGTATCTTAGCGTTGTTTTGACTTGCTCTTATGGCTAGAAATGTTCAACATTTTTTCATGTATCTGTTGGCCTTTTGCATTTCTTCATGAGTGAGAGGTTAAAACAACACACAACAGAGATATTTGTATACCCATGTTCATAGCAGCACAACTAACAGTAGCTAAAATATGGAAGTCACCAAAATACCCATCAACAGACCAGTGGATACACAAATTATGGCATTTATACACAATGGAATACTCTGCATCAATAAAGTACAACAATGTGGAGGCTTTTACAGGCAAATGGAAGAAACTTGAGAACATCATGCTTAGTGAAGTGAGTCAGAAACAGAAGGTGAAACATCGAATGGTCTCTGATATGAGAGTCCCAGAAAATGAATATGATAAAATACACATTGCCAGTCATGAATTCCAGTGGTTCTATAAGTCCTCTTTCGTGAATATCTTCAGTGGCACTGTTGTGGCTGTCCTCATGTCCTGAATTTATTTAAAATATTGATGTTTCACAGTCATCGGGACTTTGGAGAAGAGCCAGAAGTCGCATGGTGGCAAAGATCCAGTGACAAAGGCGGATGGGGACACACTGTCATATCTTATGAGCTGCCTTTGTGTTGCGTGACTCTCAGTAGCTGCGTTCGCTGTATTTTTTAAAGTCCCACCTTGTTCAGACCCTCAGGAAAGCGGACTTCCAGAACTGCTGCAGTCCAGTCCAGGGCAGAGCGATAGGGCCGGCGTGTTCACCACAAGGGGAGAATGCAGGGGATGAGTGCCAAGTGTCTTTTGCCATTGTTTACCTGCTTGGTTGAGACATTCACTGTGGGTTTTTGTTTGTTTTTGTTTTGTTTTGAGACAGGGTCTTGCTCTATAGCCCAGGCTGGTCCTGAAGTCACTGAGCCACTCCTCCAGCCCCCACCCACTGTGTTTTTGATCATCCTGTGCAATTCTGCCCTGCCCCTAAGAACAGCTTCTCAATCCTGTTTTAATCCATGTTTTGTCTTTCTGTCTAGACCAAGGTGAGGCCCCAGCGCGAAGGTGGTGGTGCTGTCTGCGGTCCCACCTTCGCCGGTTGGCACAGGGCGGGGCTTTGGGGTTGGGTGTGCTCCTCACACGCTGCTGTCCCATAGGGGACTCGCTGTCCATGGACGTGTCCTCCGTGCACCACAACAGCACCCTGCTGCGGTACTCGGTGTCCCTGCTGGGCTACGGCTTCTACGGGGACTTAATCAAGGACAGCGAGAAGAAGCGGTGGCTGGGGCTGGCCAGGTATGACTTTGCAGGTGAGTCGTGATGGCGTGCCATGCAGGTGTGCTGTGTGCCAGGCTCCTGCCAGCTGCATTTATAGACGATGCCTGATTTCACTCGCACAGCCCCTGTCCTCACAACCTCCCTGAGTGTAGACCGAACCAAGAGTCTTGCTGCCCTACAGTGGGTCCAGGGAGGCCCTGGACTTGAGCCTGAGGTGTTGTCACCCACATTGTCTTCATAGGATCCAAACATAAGTATCTGAGGATACAAAATAATAGGTGGGAACCCAAAGAGGCCAGGCGCTGTTCCGTAGTCAGCCATGCAGACAGTAGCTAACCCTCCCTGACAGCTGAAATGGGAGTTTCAACAGGAAGCTGGTTTCATAACCACCTTGAATGTGGTAGTCAAAGCAACAAGAACCCCCAAGCTGAAGGGGTCAGCCCGGATGTCCATGCCCAAGCTGCCTGGGCATAGAGAGCTCTGTCTCGTTCACTGTATTTTGCCCATCTGGTGGACCATCTAGAGCAACTCAGATGCCCTCAGCGTGTGTTCAGGAGCCCCTGCCCTCACCAGGCCCCCTGTCACCAGGCCTGTTCTCCCCAGGAGGCCACAGCCCTGGGCAGGCTGAGCCAGCACTACCTGCCCGTGAGGCTGGGCTCCGGTGGGGTGCTGTGGGGTGAGGCCACGGGACATAGTGCTCCCCAAAGCCTGGGCTATACCACAGAGGAGTGGGCTCCATCCTGTTTCACAGCTGAGTGCTTGGACCCTCCTGCATCCAGCAGCACTCACAGTTGGTGGGCATCAGTGTCCCTGGGCAGCTGTTAGAATCCTTTTGTGTGTGTGTGGTACTGTGGAATCAATCCCAGGACCCTCTCACTGAGCTACATCCCAAGCCCTTTTGTAAAATTATTTTAAAAATTTGATACATTTGCTAAATGGCCCAGCTTGTTCCTGACCTTGTGATCCTCAGCCTCTCGGGGTGCCAGGATAGCAGAGATGCACCACCAGGCCTGGCTCTGGGACTGTGGGACCCAGATGTCATGTCTCCCCCAGGTTCCTGACACAGCAGTTGGGCGGGCTGGAGGACAGCCTGTCCACCAGCCACCGGGGATGGGGTGGAGCTTTCAGTGCCCAGAGCATCCCTGCCACTTACCTGGTCGTATGGTTGGAAGTAATGAGAAGCCAAAGCCAGCTCAGGTGATGCCAGACGGTGGCCATGGGGGCCGCATCCCCAGGTCAGCTCAGGCTGGCAGGCCCAGGTTACGTGGCAGAGGCGTTGCATTTAAAGATTGGCTTCTGCTTCTGCAGCTGAGTCCTTGGTGTCATTACTGCATGTCGCTTGCCTGCCTCCTCCCCTGTGTCTTGGTCACTCGCCTGTCACTGGGACACAACACCTGACACCCACAGCTTAAAGGAGAAGAGGTCTACTTTAGCTTAGTGAGTGTCTCAGGAGGCCAGGAAGCAGAGAGAGAAGGGAGGAGCGGGGACAAGGACATGCCCTGCCAGGTCCCAGCCCAGCAACCCACCTCCTTCAGGGCCCACCTCCTCCAGGCCCCGCCTCCCCCATTCCCCTCCCCCTCACAGCACAGTTGGCCATGAACCCACCTATGGGTGAATCCACCGCGGGTGAGCACAGCAGCCCTGTGAGCTAATCGCCTTACATGCACAGGTGAGTTTGGGGACATTCTAGGCTTAAACCATAATGCCCTGATGGTGTGCTTTTGAGTAGGTCTGTATTAAGTTAAATTGAAGAATTCCAAACGCAGGAACCTGACCCTTTTCTCAAAAGAAGAAAGAAAAGGAAATTTCAAGGTTCACATTGCTTAAAAACTAGTGTGGCCTGGAGTTAGGACATTAACAGTACTTACCTATACTTTCATTAAGAAAAGGAGTGCTAGCCAGTCCTAGTGGTATATACCTGTGATTCCAGCACCCTGGGCGGCTGAGGCAGGAGAATTACAAGTTCAAGCCTCCCCTGGGTAACTTAGTAACTAAGTGAGGCTCTGCCTCAAAATAAGAAAAGGGATGGGGATGTAGCTGCGTGCAAAGGTCCTGGGTTCAATCCCCAGTAGTGTGCACATGCGTGTACACAGGAAGAGAAAAGGGGAGCATGGAGCGAGCTGGGAGCTGGGAGAGTCTCAGTGAGGCTCATATCCTTGGGCTCCTTTGCTGAGCCGAATGTGGCTGCACTTTCCTGGCCTTTGTGTCCCACTCTCCCCTCACGGCCACCCAAGACTCAGGGAAGAGGGTTTGCATTTGCTGTCTCAGGACACGGCTGGTCCCCTGTGGCCCTGAATCCAGGCTTTTTCCTTAAATTCTCAAGACATGCCCTGTCTCCTGTGTCTCAGGTCCCCAGATCTTCTCGCCTAAACTCTAAGGACACACTGGCCCCATGTGGCCAAGGTCCCCAGGCCCTCTCCCCTGGACTGTCAGGACACATCCTGTCACCTGTGTGCCAACACCACTCCAAGCTTTCTTCTCTAGCCTCTTGGGACGTGACTGATCCCCGTAGCCCAGGCCCCACAGGCCCTGTCCTGCCCACTGTCCTGTTCCTGCCTCGTGCACGAGGCTGTCCCCTGCCAGCCGACCAGCTCTGGGTGGCTTTGCCAGCCCTGTGTGCACACTGCATGTGTACAGACAGCACACTGGCCTGCCCTTTGGAAGGTGGTGTGACCCTTGTCTTGGGCCCTCCCGGGTAACCCTCACAAGGCCAAGCACACCACAGGCACAGGTATTGCTACCCTTCTGGCGGTGGGAAATGAGGACCTGAGCCTTTGGAAACGTAGGCCATGTTATCAAGGCCGTGCAGGGCTCCTGCTTGGCCATGAAGGTGGCCCGGAGGGTGGCCAGGGCCCCACCACCCCGTCACTGCTAGGTCTCAGGAGGAGTTGGCTCTGTGACCCATTGTGGGAAGGGAGGAGACCCCGTAGCTGCCATCCAGCAGCGGCAGCAATGCTGCCCACCATGAGGGCGCTGTCCCTGCAGGCTCTGCGGGCAGTGGCTCCCTGCACTCTCGCCGACACAGCCGTCGAGGTGGCAGTGGTGACCGGAGTGACCGTGCCCCTCCCCGCCAGGTGTCAAGACCTTCCTCTCGCATCACTACTACGAAGGCACGGTGTCCTTCCTGCCTGCACAGCACACGGTGGGCTCTCCGCGGGACCGGAAGCCGTGCCGGGCGGGGTAAGCTCCTCCATGCCTGGGTCTCTCACAGAGGACAGGAGGGGACACCGGGTGGCCGGGGCTTTGTTCCTGGTATGAGGCGGGTGCAGAAGCATGCCCCAAGTGTAGGTGGGAGACACTGGGCTCCTACGGGTCATGCTGGGCCCGAGAGTCACAAGTTCTGGGAAGGCAGCAGCGCATGTAGCACCTGCCCACGGCACGGGGCGTGTGTGTGTGTGTGTGTAAGCAGGTGTGTGGGTGTGTAGCGCTGAGCCCATCCTGTGTGGGTGCTGGAGTGAGGCTGTGTCCCTTTGGTTGCTCCTCTCGGGGCTCCCTCTGTCTCCCCTGGGGTTCAGGGTACGTGGGGAAAAGGATGGCAGCTGCCTAGCCTGGAGCTACATCTGGGTGGACACCATGTGGGGATGGCCTCCTGGAGGGACACACTGATGCTTGCAGGTTCCCTCTCCTCACCCAGACACAGACCTTGTGCCCACCTTAGCAGAGCCCCTGCCCTTACCATGGCAGTACCCGCTGCCGTTCAGCCCCTGCTCATGGCTGGAGCTCACTTGTAGTCAGGAAAGCCCCAGCCGAGGCCGCCAGTGGGAGAGTGTGGGATGGCCTCACGCCAGGGCTGGGCGGGCTGGCCAGGATAGTTCCAGAAGAGAAGAACAGGGTTGGGGAGGGAGACTGGGAATCAGGTGGCTAGAGAAGCTGGGCACTGCCCCGGCCACCAACCGTACTCTGCACAGGCACTCTTACCTAGAACGTCCCCACCACACACAACAAATGCCCAGTAACTCTGACAGGATTCAAACAGAAGCGTGACCCAACTTGGGTGTGTCGTCTCGGGCTGTGTGGCCCCATCAGTGAGACTGGTGTCTCTTTCCCCAGCCACCTGTGGTTGGTCTGAGGCCTAGAGACCCAAGCGACACGCCCTTTCTTCTGCTTTGAAAGGACCGTCCCAGGTCCTTTCCTGCTTTAAGGGGAGGATTTGAGATCACATAGTCAGGATATTTAGTCACAGCATTTCTGAACTTGATTATCAGTGGACAGTTTTGCCAGCATCAGCGCTAGTCCTGCTCAAGAGGCTGTGCAGCCCCCCAGCAGTGCCCAGCACAGAATTGACACTAGCTAGTGACAAGTTCCATCCCCTCTAAGCTGGCTGCCATCTCGTTCCTGACAAGAACAAGTGCTCTGACACTCTGTTACCTGAGCAGGGGACCCCCATCTCCAGGAGCCCAAGGTGGAATCTGTACCCCTACTCCAGCTCATGCTGTGCCAGCAAAACCCACTTCCAGCAGCAGGTCAATGTCCTCAGGCAGCAGGGCAAGGTCCTTGGGCTGTGACGTCATAAGCCTTGGGGTTCGGCCCGCTGACAGGTGGAATTTTTTGTGCTCAAGCAATATTGTTTAGCCAAGCCTTTGAAATAGCGTTTTATTACCTGAGGAGAATTCACATTCTCCTGCGCACGCCCAGTGTGGACTCGCTGTCCTTGTGTTTCAGGTGCTTCGTGTGCAGGCAGAGCAGGCGCCAGCTGGAGGAGGAGCAGAAGAAGGCGCTGTACGGCTTGGAAAACGCGGGTGCGTAGCGTGCCAGGCGCTGGGCGCCGGGGTGTTTTCTCTGTGAGCTCTCTGAGCACTGCCTCTTCTCGCTGCCTGGCCCTTCCTCCTGTCTCTGCCGCACCGTGCCTCCACTTCTGTCCGGCCCGGGCAGCAGCTAGCGGGGGATGCTAGCTGGGGAGTTCCAGGCGTCCGTGGAGAAGCGCCGGCGAGTCACCCTCCTTGACTGCTGTCGTGAGGCCCGGCCAGGCCCCATCTTCTTGCCCCAGAGCCACAGACTTGGCGTCGGACTGCGCTGTCTGCCTTTCACAGAATCATAGCCTTAGACAACACAAAGCTAGCTAGGTGGGCCTGCTGGCGAGACCTTACTCATAGACATGAAATTAAGAGGTTTTTTTTTATAATTTTCACATGTCATAAAATATTATTCTTTTTGACCTTTTTCAACGTTTAAAACCATAGAAACCATTTCTACCTCATAGACCATATAAAGAAAGACAAACAGTTCGCCAGACTGGGTTCCTTTATTTTATTTTTATTTTTCACAGTTCTGGGGATACCCTCTTTTATTTTGAGGCAGAGTCTTATCAAGACTTGATAAGTTGCTAAGTTGCCCAGGGTGGGCACCAACTTGCAATCCTCCTGCCTCAGCTTTCGGGAGTGCTGGGATTTAGGTGTGTACCACCCTACCAAGCAATCCAACTCTGGTTCCGTACTGCTGTCCTACAACTCCCCACGCAGAGCAGTGGACAGAGTTTCGCGCTCGGGAAATGACCCTGTTGCCTCTTCCCAGTGTGAGAGAACAACTCCAAGCAGATGCTCTCAGTGTTGGGGGACAGGGTGCAGGAGGGAGCTGTCCTAGGTGTTGGGCCAGGGTGAAAGTCCATGGAGGACAGGTGTCGGCCCCCGTCCTTCTCCTGGCATGCCACCCAGTGCCACCCAGGCGGTGACACCTGCCGGTTCTTTCTGCTTCAGAGGAGATGGAGGAGTGGCAGGTCATCTGTGGGAAGTTTCTGGCCATCAATGCCACAAACATGTCCTGCGCATGTCCCCGGAGCCCCAGGGGCCTGTCTCCCGCTGCACACCTGGGAGACGGGTCTTCTGACCTCATCCTCATCCGAAAGTGCTCCCGGTTCAACTTCCTGAGGTTCCTGGTCAGGCACACCAACCAATGCGATCAGGTGAGTGGCCGGCCAGCCGGGCAAGGAGCCATATGGAGTCTCCGTTTGGGGTGACTTGTCCTGCTCTCCACACAGCATGGTGACCAGGAAAGGGTCTTGTCATGCTGTGGATTCCCTTAAAATAAAGCCTTCCGGCTCCCAGAAGTGGGTGGTGCCCAGACTGTCCTATCAGGAGGCTGGAATACTGGGTCACAGTCTCTCTAATTTTAGTTTAAAAAAAAAAAACTTCCAAAAACTGAATATTCATGTGGTTTTTAAAATAAGGCTGTTAATAAAGAGGACAGAGGCTGGGGCCATGCTCAGTGGTTAGAGCACTTGTCTGGCAAACGTGAGGCCCCAGATTCAGTTCCCCAGCACCACATAGTAGCTGGGTGTGGTGGTGTACACCTGAATTCTAGCATTTGGGAGGCTGAGGCAGGAGGATGGCTGTAAGTCCAAGGCCAGGCTGGGGTACATAGTGAGTTCAGGACCAGCCTGGGCTACAGAGTGGAGCCCTGCCTCAAAAAAAAAAAAAAAAAAAAAGGTGGATAATCGTACATCCAGTGGTAGTTATCAGAATTCTGAGCAGTCTGTGGGTAAGCAGGAGGGCCAGAAACACCCGTCTTTAAGAGTTGCAAGAGTTGTGAAGCCTCACAAGGACAGCGCCAGCCTTACCTGTCCTGCGGCCCCTGGCTGCTGTAAGGTGGCGGGGTGCTGCCGGCCCAGTGGCCACGAGCTCTGGCGCGGACATGGGGGCAGGAGGCTCTTCTTGGGTGATCGGTGGAACTCAGGCTCCCCTTCCTTCTCTCTGCAGTTTGACTTTACTTTTGTTGAAGTTTATCGTGTCAAGAAATTCCAGTTCACATCAAAGCACGTGGAGGATGAGGACAGTGACCTCAAAGAGCGCGGCAAGCAGGGCCTGGGGCCCATCTGCAGCAACAGCCCCACCTGCTGCTGCTCGGCCTCCACCAGCTCCTGGAACTGCGACGGGGAGCTGCTGCACAGCCCTTCCATCGACGTCAGGTGAGCGGCGGCCGTGAGGTGCGGCGCCGCCATGGGGCCGGGGGCGAGGGGACCCTGAGACCCAGCCCCTCCCTGTCAAGGGAGCAGGGACCCCGAGACATGGCTCCTCCATCATGGCCTGGGGAGCGGGGGCCCCAAGATGAGGCCCCTCCATCGTGGGCAGGGGAGCCAGGGTCCCAAGCTCCCCTTTTCTTTGTCAATAGATAGGCTCTTGCGCTGGTTCCGGAGGCGGGTGGGGCTGGCAGGTTTCAGAAGTCCTCTACTGTATCTCTTGCTTTGCCACACCCTGTGCCCTATGCTGGCTTGGAGTTGGCCTCTGCCCTGGCACTCGCTTTCTCTCGCTAAAGTCAGAAACAAACCCCTGAGTCTTTTCCTGGAGCCCCTAAAGCCTGGGTCTCATTGAATCCACCTGGGGCCAGGGGCCACAGGAAGCCACAGTCAGCTGCCACCTGCTGGCACCATTGCAGGGAGGGGTATGGTGGCCTTGGATGGGTGTGGAACAGCTGGAAAGAGCCCTTGAGACGGCAGGAGCAAGGGAGGAAAAGCCACAGAAAGGTAAACTTGGCGTGGGGAGGCCACGCAGCCTGGTCCTCGGGAGCCTGTGGTGGCTAGTCGTGGATGTGCCCCGGCTGGTGAGATGGCCTGGCAAGCCCCAGGGCCTTGCTCACGTGGTCACCTTGACACCTGAAGGCAGCTGCTCCTAGTCACTCCAGCCGGCTCACAGGGCTGCTGCTGAGATCCCAGGCTCCCTCGGCCCTGGGGACCTGCTGGCGAGGCCTTGAATTTCTGGCCTGCCCTTCTAGCCACCCAGGGCAGCGTGGAAAGTTTGTCTTCCCTGAACCCACATTCTACATCGGGAACCTATGCTGGCTGAGCCGGTGGGACGTGAGCACAAGCACAGTTCTCTCCCTTCCCGCGTTGTTGTCCCCATCACGGTGTCCCCACTTCCGACTGGCTCTGACCAGTGGCTGCCGGGGCAGGCAGCTGCGTCCCGAGGACGCAAGTGGAGAGGCAGGGAGGCCCGAGTGCTCCCTCCGCCTCTGGTATATATGGTGGTGATCCCCAGCACCCACCTGAGGACAGGGGTGCTGCAGAGGTCCCAGAAAACCCACCATGCTGCCATTGGCCCATTGGCTTCTGTGAACCCATTTATAAGCCATGGAGTGGAATTATTTTTCAGTACCAGCTGGTGTATTTATTGAAGAAACAAACATCAGGAAATGCTTTTTTTTTTTTTTTTTTTTTTTTTTTTTTTTTTTTTTTTTTTTTTTTTTTTTTTTTTTTTTTTTTTTTTTTTTTTTTTTTTTGAGATTGGGTCTCACTCTTAGCCCAGACTGGTCCTGAACTTACTCTGAAGCCCAGGCTGGCCGTGGTCTCATGGCAAGCCTCCTGAGTTCTGGAATTATAGGTGTGCCACCACACCCAGCTTTATGTGGTGCTGGGGAATTGAACTTGGCCTTGTCCTTACTAGGCAGCACTGTAACTGCTGTCCCATTCCTCCAGCCCAGGACAATCGTTCTTGACACCTGTCCCTTTGCCCTGACACACAGTGCCAAGCTGTGACAGCATGGTGCTTCTCTACAGGGTTTGGTCACTGAAGAGTCACAGTACCATTTATGAGTCACATGTGCGGGCCTGTCCTGCGAGGGAAGGCGGCTGCACCGTTGGCTGCACCCAGGACCACAGGCCTCTGGGGAGGGCACCCAGGACTGGCCCACTCTTCTCCCTGGGTTCGTGCTGGTGTCAGGCCTCTCGGCTTTCTTGACCCAGAATCCTCTGCCCATCTTTCAGGCCCCTGTGGGCTTGGTGCTGAGGGGGAACGGAGGCAGGTGGCACATGGGATTGCCACTCAGCGGTTGGGCGAGTGTCAGCATCTGCATTGGACCGCTGATGCCCCAGATTTTCAGTTCAGCTGTGAGCATCTCTACAAATAAACCTGATTAGCATGGAGTCAGATCACGCCCTGACCTGTGGATGCAGAGCAGGGCCCTGACAGCTCACGGTGACCCCAACTATCCCAGGGCAAGGTCATCTGTGAGTGTGGCATTTACCCATGGCATTTGTCTCTGCAGGGTCCACTGCCAGCTGGTCCGGCTGTTTGCCCGTGGAATTGAAGAGAACCTTAAGCCAGAGCCACAGAGCTGAGCCTCCGCCACCCATCGCTCGCCCCGTGCTTGGGGAGCATGGAAGTTATTTAAGAAAATTACACAGACCAGTTATGTTGATATATACATTTACATTTAGAAATTTATTTTTGATAGTTAAATCTTGATTTTAGAAAGAACCCCTTTGTCCCCAGTTTTGTGATCATATCTGGCATTCTCAGCCCCAGGTACACCTGAGCTGCGTATCGCATAACTTATCCTCAGCCAATGGCGCTGGCCGGTTCGGGGGCCCCGGCTTCCTACGTGTCACAATGCCAACCACGCCGGTTTCCAAACGGCCAGCTTGTGGCTCCCTGGCAATAATTTTAGGGACATTATAATATGAGTACTTTCCAAGAATCAGGTCACCCCCTCTGGACACAGGTAACTACTGGTCACTCCAGTCCATCTGGCAAGGCGACTGAGATTGCTGGTGACCAGGCTGTGGACAGCAGGTGGCTCTCTCTGCCTCCCTTCCATGTCCACCTCGTGTGGGATCCGGACGCTGCCATGTGACCCCACCGTATGGTGCAGCTAGAAGGCAGCGTAACCCTGCTCAAAGCGGCACTCGGACAGCGAGACCGTGTGGCTGAGAGGGCACTCAGGTGATGTCGGCCTTCAGAAGCCCCAGGCTCGCAGCGCCACCATGGTATTCAGGAGACAATCCAGCAGCGGCTCCGCAGGCCTCGGGGCTCACTCTGTGCAGGTGGGTGGGGTCCCTGGATGGCGGCCGTCTGTGTGGTACCAACAGGCTTCCTGCTGCTTTAGCCCCATCCCAACGCTTCCTCGCAGCACGAGGCGTTTAACAGAGCTGGGCTGAACAGAAGCCGCTGCCTTCCAGGGTCCGGAGTTGGCAATGTACCTTCTGCTTGACGGCGCACCTGAGCTCCGCGAGGACAGCGGTGGCCCGTTCCAGTACGGCTGCTTTGTTGCCGGCCCAGAGTCCTCTCGTGTCACCCCCGGGCAGTCGTCACCTTCATGCTGACTTGTGTGTATTTATTGAAACCATTGACCTTGTCAATCAGAACAGAAATGGCGTCTTTGCGGTTCGCTGTGCCTGCACTGCGAGGGGTAGCTGCTTCCAGCCGACGTCCTCGGCTCGTGGCCGGGGTGTCCCGCAGGGGCTCCTCGCATCCCCCGCTTGGTCTCCGGACTCTGCGAATGGTCAGCGGTTCCATCCGAAGTCTGGAATGTGCCGCCTCAGCTCGACCGTGGCAGGGCTGGGACGAGCCGACGGTCACCGCACGTAGGTCCCACACGGAGGTGTCCCTTCCTCCTGTAGCACTCGGTGGGCAGCGGCTTTCAGAATTCCTCGCATGGGCTCATACCGCTGTGCTTCATCATCCCCACCTGGACAGAGGCAGCCCAGGGCTTTTCAGTGGACCACGTGTGCAAAGGCCGTTGTGCCCGTGCGACAGTTTAATGACTGCCGGAGGAGCGAAAGGGCCTGGGTAGATCAGGGTGGTTTGCGGGAACAGCAACCTCCGGACACAGTGGCCCGTGGGCCCGGAGCTCCCGCAGGTCCCACCTGGCAGGACCGCCTGGCTCTCACTGCCCAGGTGGGGGGTCCTGGGAGCTGCAGGCCCCGCAGCCCTGGCGCTGTGCTGCTCAGTTCACCCATCAGCTTTATGGGCTCCCGGTGCACCCACATGCATCTGCCCGCCATCCTTGCCAACCTCCAATACAGGGTCCAGGTAGGCGACGTCCGGGCGGTGCTAACCCTAGGCAGCTTTGCGGCTGCCGGGAGGACCAGGCTCCCCAGACCGAGGATGGAGGTCGTCCTGACATTCCTGCAGAGTACACGGCAGTGCCCCAAGGCCCCAAGACACGGTGACCCCAGCCTCATGCTCCGGGGCCTAAGGGTTCAAAGTCAGAAGTGACCGCTCCCTCATGGGGACGTGGCATCAGCTAGAGGGTGTGCCTGTGCTTCCCTTCCTCTGCCCCATGCTGCGAGCATGCGGGACGGGGCAGCGGCTCCTGGGCGGCAGCGTGGGCCCAGGCCTGAGGGCTGTCTCCTCCAATGGGAATTCTGGCGGCAGGACAGCTTAATTCTCTGTCTAATCTTGCTGGTTTCAAGATTAGAAAAATAGCATTATTTGTTCTGATGAGTTAAAAAGACAAAAATAAAGTTACTTTGGGCAGAGTGTGGCTAGTGTGCTCTCTTTTACAAATTCTTGTTATTTTCAGAGTAGAGTGGATTTTTTTCATGAAAACACACATGTACAGTTTAAAGAATAAGAATGAAAGGACACACCCCACCGAGAGGCCGAGCACCCCCCAGACCGCCCCTGAAGCAGCACCTCCTGCTTCTGATCAGGGCTAAATTATCAGAAGCGGGTTGCTAGTTGGTGCGTGTTCCTTTGTGCGCCTGCGTGCTACCGGTAATCAGGCCCAGGTCTCCACACCGAGCTGTGTCCTCTGCCTATTTTCATTTCTCATTTTGACACAGTGTCTGACTAAGTCCCTAGGTTGCCCAGGCTGGGCTTAAACTTGTGACCCTCCTGCCTCAGCCTCCCGGTGCTGGGATGACAGGAAGCGTACCCAGTGCTGTTCCGTGACTTTCTGCTCTTCCTGGCGCAGCTGGCCTCCAACCAGCACAGCTGAACCAGGTCAGGCGTGACAAGCCATCTGCCTCCTTCCTACCCAAACCGAGGCACCTGGTGCAGTCCCACACCACCACAGTTGGGCTCGTGGGACCTTGCGTTGCCTAGTTTTGCCCTTGGGAGTCGGGCAGGCCTGGGCCGGGGGCCAGCGGTGTAGCCCCAGCATTGTGAGGCCTGCTGGGGCGAAGAGGGAGGAAAGGACTGCGATGGTGGCAGGCCGGGCAGCGTGTCACTACAGGGGTGCACTCCTGAGGGGGTGGAGGCGGTGAGGGCCGAATTCCCGGAGACCTTGGTCCCTTCTCTGCTGTATGCCAGCAACCAGAACAGTACCTGCGGTGGCTAGAGAGGTAGGGATTGTGTGGATGGGTAGATGATGGGCGGATGGATCAAGGGACGGGATGTATGAACACACGGATGCATGGGTGGACAGAGGGACCAGTGGGTAGAAGGCAGAGATACGCAGAGAGATGCTGGCTGGATGGGGAGATGGGGGGACGGAGCATGTTGATGTCCAGCCTGACCTGGCGCCACACCTGCAGGCTCCACCTGGCACCAGCTTCCTTCCTGGGAGAGCCGAGCAGCGTCTGCCTCCGGGGGCCTCCTGGGGACTGAACATGGAGGCCAGGCACCATCTGTGTGGCCCCCCACAAGTCTGTGCTTGACCCTGGTAGTTTTAGGAACCAGGTGGGTTCTTGTGTTAGTGTCCAGTGTCTGGATAAGCCAAGTCACTAATGTCACTGGGACCCCATGCCCAGGAACCCCAGAGAGAGAAGCTACCACAGCAGGGGGCGGGGGGGGGGCAGGACCCGCAGCCTAACACCATGGTCAGCACACCCCTTGGTGCTCCTCCTGCCCTGCCCCTCACCAGCTGGCCTCCCTCTGGGACCCAGGGCCTGCCTCCTGCTGGCAGCCGTCCACACCCAGCAGAACGCACTGCCCAGCACTCACCTGACCCTGAACCTTCATCCCCAGGGGAGATGGGAGACGGGGCCCCAGGGGAGCCAGGGACAGGGCTGCCCAGCCACACGACCCACCCACCACCACACACCATGCCAAGAAAGTAGAGGGGCCCAGTCTTAGCACAAAGCATTTTAGGTTTATTTAAATAAAAATTATAATTTATACAAGGCTTTTTCTTTAAACAAGGTTTTCTTAAAAAATGTGACAAGACTTATTTTCCCATCGATTCTTCATACAGCACAATCCTTTCGCTGGACAGAGTTACACCAGTAATGATTATGTACAGACCCAAAATAGATTCCAGGTTCCCACATACAAAATTAAACATTCATCCCAGCTCAGTGATTAGTCACAGGAATTAAGTGTCTGCCCAGACTTCCACCCTCTGACAAGAACCGTGTCCTCTAACAGGAAGCTCAGAGCCTGCACAGACCCCTGGCCCGGCCCTGGGCTCCACAGCGGGACCTGTGAGTGGCCAGCCGTGCAGCTCAAGGCCCGCCCCTGGGGGAGGTGGGCAGCGTACCCAGCAGGCACGTGGTCAGTCTTCATGTCCCCTTCTCACGGAAGGGGCTCAAACCAAACCACTCAACCCTCCACACGCCGTCCCACGCTCAGGGACAGCATCCCAGGGAAGCTCTCACTGCCTGTGTCCCCACGACCCGCCCAGGGCCCTGTGAGGGCCAGAGGAGAGGCCTGACCATCACCCGACCGCCATCGCTGGGGACAGGTCAGGGCCCACCCTGCCGATGTCCCACTGCTGAAACCCTGGGCCATGAGGCCTTTGCCGCCTGGGGTGGGTCGCATGTTGGGTCTGGCAGGTCAGCGTGCCCCGCCCCAGGCGCCACCCTGCAGCCCCGGGGAAGGGGTGTCACGGGCCATGCCCGAGCTCTCACTACCGAACCAGTGAGATGAGGAAGATTTAGAGCAAAGGTAAAAATTACATCTGAAAAATGATACAAAAATAAGAAAAACAGCTTGCTCTCTGTAAAAAATAGAATCTTCTGTTTCTTCAAAAAACAACAATCTCAGTGACACCAAAGGACAAGCTGCAGGGACTGCGTGGTCCTCCAGAGAGCGTGCAGAGGGGAGGCGCAGGCCCTCCAGCGCCCGAGGCCTGTCCCCAGCCTCCACAGCAGTGTGCCTGCTTCCAACCCAACTGCGAACGCCCCCAAATAAAACGAGCCTGTGAGATGCTCCCTCCGGCTTCCTGCGTAGAAGCCACCATGTTGTGGGGATGTCCGAGGTGGCAGTGCCCAAGCCCGCGCTTCCCTGGGCACACTGAGAAAGGGGAATACTGTTCAACATCGGGATATAGGGCAGCCCTGGCCATAAGACTCTTGGCCTAGCTCACAGCCGCTCCCTGCGCAGAGGGTCTGCCGGGTACCCCAACTGTCCCACAGGCAGAAAATCTGCAGCCTGGGCCTTGGCGGGCTGGGAAGCCCCTGCTGACCACTCTGGCCCCACCCTGCCTACATGGTCACTACCCGGAGGCTGAGTGCCGACCAGAGCACGGGGACGCTCAGAGCACCCCACCACCTCCCAGGTGTCCTTCCTCTGGGCTGCTTGTTCAGAGGATGTGCTTATCCAATGCATGCCTCTACTGTCACAGCCACAGACCTGGCTGGCAGGGCGGGCCAAGACGGGCAGGGATGAGTGCAGCCCCAATACCACAGCCCTCAAACACACCCAGCCCCAAGGGGCCCAGCCTGGCCGCTCCCACAGAAGGGAAGGGCACGCCCAGTGCAGCTAGCTCCTTGCCCCAGGCCCGGTGCTCTGACAAGCACAGCAGAGGGTCTCGCTGCAGGTTGAGGGAGACCGCTCGCCATTTCCTGGCGGCTGGTGAGGGGACCCAGACTCCACTCCTCACCAGTACCTTCTGATCCCAGAAGAAAGGACCTCAGATGCCCTCAGCTATGGCTTTGGTGGGCAAAACTCTGGCCTCTGCAAAGCGGGGGGCATGGCGTCACGTGAGCCTCCTGTGGTGGCCCAGCCACTCTACCCAAGCTGGACAGAGGAGGAAGAGCTGTGTGTGGTGGCCCTGGACAGCGAGGTCCTACTGGTCATCCTCCCGATGGGCCCTGAGGATCCTCTTGCCCATCTGTGTCTGTGAAGGTGGCACACATGCCCAGTGGGGGACAATGATACTGTCCCCATGAGCCCCAGCCCCTCGGCGAAGGGGTCTGCAGAAGGCGGCCAACGCAACAGGAACCACAGGTTGGGGAGTTATTGCAAAAGGTCATGAGGATGTCCAGACTGTCCCACACCAAACCCATGTAAGAGATTCCAGTGACAACCGGGAGCCGGTACTAGGTGTCACCTCCAGAGGCTGCTGCAGATGTGATCTTCATGTACTGGCTGAAAATGGTCTCAAAGGCCTCGTCTCTGTGCACCATGGCGCCAAACACCAGCGGCTGGCAGAGGAGATGCCAACCATGAATGCTGTCACCAGGGTGGGGGGCCGGGGCTAACCCACATCCTTACACACCCCAGTCCAGGCCAAGTAAGCAGCCATGTCTGCCCAGGGGCCTCCAGCCTTTGGAGAAACTGAGGCAACAAGCAGGGAAGCCAGGTTCCAGGCTTGCCGCCTCTCGTCCTGACTGCCATGCCAGGCCTGTCCCCTCTAGCCTCCCCGCCCCATCTACCCTGAGACTCTACCGTCCCCACTAGAAGCTAACGATGGCTGGACCCACACTAGACGCAGAAGTCTACCTGAGTGAAACCACAGCTGGCCTGCAGCACTCAACATCCCAGGGACAGCCACAGATGGGCCCCGCTCTGACCCACGCTGACGCCTTGGTGGCCACCTGCCTGGTACTTACCTTCTGGGTGGATGGTGTCGACACAGCGATCCCCATGCCCGAGCCCGGAAGGACAGACAGGACCTTGTACTGCAAGACAACAGCGGCCATCACTGGGACCCTCCCACAGCTGGGCTGCCACCAGCCGTTCACATCCTCTGCCAAGTGCCCCTCTGGCAAGACCCACGGGGCTGGGACATCCCAGCCACAAAAGACAAGGGCCTGAGAGTGACTCCTCACTCTCTCTGTGGCGCTGGGGATGGAGCCCAGGGCCTTTGCACTGAGCTACATTCATCCTCAGCCCATTTTTTATTTTTGCTTTTGAAACAGGATGTCATTAAGTTGCTAAGTTGCCTGGGCTGGGCACCAACTTACAATCCTCCTGCCTCAGCCTCCTAGGGCACTGGGATTACATGCCTGTGCCACTGGGCCTGGCAAGTCCTCACTCCTGACAGAGAAACCAGACTGGAAAGTGGGTGTGTCCCCCTGCCTGGGAGGCCAGGAGCTGAGGGGGGCAGGAGCCAGAGGGCTGAGGACGCCGCTGCGGGAGCCATCCCAGACCTTCCTCAGAGAGATTCTCCCTGGACTCCCACAGAGCCAGCACGTCCCAGGCAGTACGCTGCAGCCGAACCAGTGTGGGCTACACGGGCAGGGCAGGGACTGGGGTGGTCGGGGCCCAGCCTAGCACGTGCTGGGTACTGCAGGAGAATGGGGAGATGTCAGCCGTGGCCCCGCAACTCTAGCCCCAGGAGGGTTATCAGCCTGCACCGTTCACCCCAAGGCCCGCGGTCCCCGAGTGCACACCTGTTCTCTGCAGAGAAGTGAACACAGCAGCCACAGGGGAACATGACTCTGCCCAGCCGATGGTGGCCCACCCAGGGCTGGGCCCAGGGAGCCTGTGTCTGGCTGGGAGCAGGCAGGTCCGAACCCACGCTGGGCATGCCTGACTGCCCCTCCCTGGGCCCCTCACCTGTCCCAGCGGACACGACCCTGGCTGGCTCTGTGCCCTCACCCTCCTGCACATGCCTCCCATGCTGGCTCGACAGGGAACCGGCCAGGGGACCACTCTTGGTAGACACAGCCGTCTCTGCACCCACGTGAAAGTTGCACCGAGAGCAGAACCGGCTTTCCCTGGGGTGGGAGATCTCGGAGGTGGGGTGATGGCTCCTGGCTAGAGCAGGCTCAGGGGCTCCCTGCAGGACCCATGGCAGAGCAGGCCCAGCAGCACAGGTTTGCCATCCCAGCACTCTGCGGGGCTGAGGCAGCAGCTGCAGCTTCCGGCCCAGCCAGGGCAATTCAGCGACTCAGTGAGACCCTCTCAAGATCAAAACCAAAACGTGGGCTGAAGAACCGGCACTGTGTGAAGGCGCTGGGCTCCACCCGCAGCATCACACACGGAACAGAACAACTCGGCCCGGCTGAGGGCGAACCTGGCCATGCTCTCTTCCTGGCTGTGACGATGGCGGCCATAGGGAGAAGGTGACGCAGGGCTGAGCCAGCGGGGCCCAGGTGCCGAGCTACTCCCAGCAGGAGCTGTGAGGGCTCTGCGTGGAGACTGGAGGACGTGTCCAGACTGCCACCCCCCAACTGACTCCAGGCAGTGCTGCAAGCACACCTGGTAAAACCCACTGGCTTCACAGCCGTTAAGGCAGACAGGTGTGGGAGGAGCACGGGGGGCAGGGGGGGGACCCACCTTCTGGATGTCTGTGATATCCACCAGCTTGATGACTTTGTTTCTCTTGGAAGACCCCGACTTAGAGCTCTCGAAGCACAGGTAACTAGGCAGGGACGAAAGGCAGAGGCACGGCATGCATCTGGGCCTGAGTGGGCACAGGCTGAGCACGTCCCCCATGCTGCTCCCGCGGGGGTCAGTGGCACCCCTCCCCCCAAACACAGCACTGGTCAAATGCCGGTGACTCCTGCTTGTGCTGAGCCCAAGCCTGTCACCCCCACCCCAGGATTCCCAAAGCAGGCAGGAGACCCTGGGTGGGCCCCATTAGCAAGGCAAACGTGGCTTGGGGCCAAGGCCACTGCGGTAGGAACTGGGATGGCCTTAGGCCTGGTGGGGTGGGGACCCTGCTTTGGCCATGCTCCCACTTCCTATGCCCGGGGCTTTTGTACAGCCCTGGTCAGCAGAGAGGCGGCACAGCCAGCCACGATGCCATGCTGCAAACAGTGATTTAAGGTTTGGCTCCTGGAGGCCGCCACACCAAGCCCCTCTGGGAGACCTAGCCTCCGCCTGGCAAGGGCACCCCAGCTGGGCAGAGCACCGTCAGCCTGAAGGGACCGCAGAGGCAGTCCCCAGGCCCGGGAGGCCAGGCAGCCAGGTGTAGGGACACCCGCTGAGGACCCCTGGGACCTCCCCACCCGCAGCCTGGCAGGAGGTCCTGCCAGGGCCCGGGGCACTCACTTCTCCGTCACGTACAGAACCCCGTTCCTGATGTAGTCCGTGGGCATCTTCCGGTCTCGGTTGATGAGGCAGCAGCGCCAGCCGTTCTCACACACTGAGGGGAGAGCACCAGCCTGAAACGCGCCCCCACGGGGAGAACCCGTCCGCCAGAGGGCACTGGCACCCCTATCTCTCTCTCTTTCTCTCTCTCTCTCTCTCTCTCTCTCTCTCTCTCTCTCTCTCACACACACACACACACACACACACACACACGCTCGGGGTGGGGGTCCTTGAGCCACAGGCTTCCACAGTGGACCGGGTGGCTTGGGAAAGGCCTCCTCCCCACAGATGCCCTCTTGCTGCTCCCCGGGTGTCCCCAGAGGCCCATGTGGGTACCCCTCCTGTGGGCTCCTCCAGTCTGGCATGGGCAGGGAGCTCACCCTCCTGCACAGCCTCAGCCCATCCCAGCCTCCCGCCTGCACCTGTGCCCAGCGGGGTCACGGGCTCATCACATACATACCCGCCAGGGGACGTTCATTTTCAGTCAAGTTAAAGATTTCATGAAAATTGCCTTTCTTGGTACCGTGGAAGCGACCGGTGTCCTCGTCCTTACTCAGGCCAGGGGGTGCACTAGACACGTAGCTCCTGGACGTGGCCGTTTGTGGCTGCCAAGCACACACGGGGACCTTGTCAGGCCCTGGGAGAAGCAGTAGGCTATGCCGATAACAGGGGCCACAAACAGACACTCGGCTACAAAATGACCAGCTGAGAGGCTCCACTCTCTACTGCAAGCCATAGTCCCGACGAATCTCCCTGCTAGAGCTAGCCCTGAGCCACCCGAGGCCCACCTTCCTCCTAGGAAGGAGGACTTTCTTGTCCCCTAACGAAGCCTTATAGCCTTCCACAGCCTGAGGCCGGCACCCCAGCAAGCAAAGCCCACAGGTGCAGCTGCCTCACACAAGTTCTGCACCAATGCTGGTGACACTGCTGCTTCGGAAATCAAAGGCAGCCGCCAACAGCAACCCTAGAAAACCAGGCACAACACAGCAACGGCACAGCACCAGCCACAGCAGGCCACCAGGACTCCCACAGAGACACTGTACCTTGCCGTGCCCTGAGAGCTGGCCAGAAAGGACACCACAGACAGGTAGGTGATGGTCACAACAGGGAAAGAATGGTGTGCACAACACAGGGTCACAAACACAGACACGTGACACAAGGTCTTAACCACACAGGCCGAAGCGCTAAGAACACACACATGGGGCCACAGGGCACCTAGAGCGGAGGTGGCCTCCATCCTGAAGTCGCTGGCCCACACCCTCACTCTTGTCTCTCCTAAGTGGCTGGTGTTAAGTGTCTTGAGCCCACTGGGGCTAACACAGGCCTGCGTCCTGTCCCACAAGCCTGGGCTGCCTGTCCAGACAACCCTCCCTGAGGTCTCAGCCGCTGGGCTAGCTCTGTGACCTCCTGGCTGGGCCACCCACAGCCGGGCTCAGGGTATCAACAAGGCCTGCTGTTCTGGGATGCAGAAGCAGGACCCACACCTGACCCAGAGCTGTGTTCCACCAACAGAGGCATCAGCACAGGGTGCCTGGGATACCTCCTTAGAGGGCCACTCACATAAAGACTGCATGTCCACGGGACCCTTGTGACTTGCTTGTGAGACCTCAAGGAGGATATTAAGGCCCTATCACACTGCCTGTCCTAACTTGGGACCCTAGGCCCACCATGCATGGGGCCTGAAATACGGGCCCGGGGTCAGCCTAGCCATGTGAGCTGGGACTGCACAGAGCTCATCCCATTGTCCGGGACAGGTCACTTTCATGAGTGGTCACCTCCAGGTCCTCTTGCTCCCAAGTCTCTGACACGGCCAGTGTCCCCACCACGCTTGCTCTCAGCTGGGCTTAGGAGACCTACTCCCAGCACTGCTCTGTGACAGGGTCCCCAAGTGAAAAGAGAGTCCAATAAGAGACTGAGGACCGGGCAAGATGCTGGGGCCCAGGTGGACAGAGCACCCAGACCGTGATGTCCCCAGATTATGTGGCCACCATGTTCAATTCCTCAACTTAGATACAGCCTATTGCTGCAGCCACCACCTGTCACTGTGGACGGGTCCTGCATGAGCTCCAGGCTGAAGACACCAAGGGCCAGGCTCAAGTCCGCCTAGCGGGTGGGGGAGAGAAGGGTAGGGCTTCCTGAGCACGGCGAGCCAAAGGGCCCAGGTGGTGGTGGGTCACCCCGGTAGCCTCAGGATGATGACCCCAGGCTTGTCACAGCCACACTGCACCTAGACCCCTGGGGCTGCCTGGCCTCTTCTGAGGGCCAGCTGTGCCCAACAGCCAGAGAAAGGAACCGACACAGCAGGGCTGTGCTGGGGGAACCTCCCAGCTCACTCGGGTGTTTGTCTCGGGCACGCGAGGTCTGAAGAACATCAGCTTTGGGGCAGGCTGAGCAGAGGAGCCCGGGGCCGGGGTCCTCAGGCTTGGTGGGTGGGCTCACCCTGCGTGACACGGTGGCACCGGCACGCTCCTTGAGCTGGGGGTCCGTGGGCAGGCTCTGCCAGATGATGTACGGCGTGTCGTACTTGGCGCGCAGTCTCGGGCAGCGTTTGAAGATGAAGTCGATGAGGAAAAACTTGATGCCAGCATAAAGCCCTGAAGGGAGGACAGTCCGGTCCACCTGGAGCCTGCACCGTGCCCTCTGCTCAGGATGGGCTCAGAACGGCAGGCGGGCACCTGCTCACAGGCCTCGGGGCTCCACGGGAAGGGGGCCACCCAATCAAAGAGCAAGGCAGGACGGCCTGGGCCGTGCGGGGCCTCGACACTCTGACTGAGAAGAGGGGCTAGCACAGATTGGGGAGCCACTAATTCCAACCCAATGCCTTGGGCCAAAATATAAACTTGTCTCAACAAACAGAAGTAGCCAGGCCTGGTGGTACAGGCCCGTAATTCCAGCACTCTGGAAGGCTGAAGCAGGAGACTCCAGGCTTAAGCCTAGCCTGGGCAACTTAGCAACTTGGGGAGCCCCTGTCTCAAAATAAACAAAACTAGGCCATGATGTAGTTAAGACCCTGGATTCAACCCCCAGTATTACGAAAAACAAAACGAAACAAAAAACCACAGAAGCCATGAGAAATTACCATTCCCCAAAGGTGGCACAAAGGTAACCCGTCCTTGGTTGCCTCCTCTGCTCTTCTCTGGCCAGTGGGCAGTCTGGGGCCATGGGCTCCTCCCTGAGTCCAGTACTCATATGCTAACCAGAGGGAAAGACTGACCAGACCTCAGAGCACCGAGGGTGTGTCACTGGCTTGTGTCATTTTATCCAAAGCCACACCACCTGCCAGCCCTAGTTTTCCTATGAGGAGTGAAGAAGGGGCCAATGACAGACTGAGGACCAGTCAGGACACTGGGGGCCAAGGGCGGATGGATAGAGCACCCAGATTGTGATGTCCCCAGATGGCGTGGCCACCACACTCAATACTCCCGCTCAGATACAGCCCACTGCCACAGCCACCACCTATCACTGTGGACAGGTCCTGCCGGCTCCAGGCTGCCAACTGTGGCCAGGGCTCAGGTCGGCTTGGGTAGGGGGGCAGGGAAGCTCCTCCGAGCAAGGACAGCCTAAGGGTCCAGGTGGTGGGTGCCCCGCTGGCCTCAGGACAATGGCCACAGGCACAGTTTTGTGCCCACGCCTCCTCGATGTGGGCAGCGCTGGTCCTGAGGTCTGGACGCAGCCCCCTTCTCCCTCCCCTGCCGAGGCCCCTGGGGGTTGGGAACCCCTCCTGCGGGCAGGCTCTCCCAGGCTCAGCTCTGCCATTCAACCTGGGCTCCAGGGGCCCCGCGTACTCCAGACACACAACTCAGCCCCCGCCACCCACACCCCTAGCTTCCCAAGGACCTCATAATGGTTCCCTATTTCCTGTTCCATCACCCCTTCCCTCCTTTCTCTACCCGTCCCTCCCAACCCCAGCACCCCCAGCACCCAGAACTCCCTAGACCTGACAGTCCACCCCAGTGCAGTCTTCCCCCACCCCTCCCAGCCTCACATTCCTGGAGTTCAATTTGCCTCAAAGTCTGAAATCCCAGGCAGGGCTGGGTCCTGCACTCAGATCTAGGGCCAGGCAGACATAATCTACACGCCTCCCATGCAGATTCAAATGAGTGTGCACCCAGCTTGACCCATGACACCGAGCTGGGCACACGCCCCACCCAGCAGGTCGAGGGCAGCCCTCAGCAGCCGCCCACCCACTCCCCCACCCACCCTGCGTTTGCCCACCAGTGGCTCTGCCTTCCTTCCCAATGGGCTGGACACCAGGACCCATAGACCTCCTGCCAGTGCCCTCCCGCCCCTAAGCCACTTCCCAAACCAGCCCTCTCCCACCACAGCCCATAGCCCACTCTTTCCCAGGCCCGACCTACTCTAGAGGCAATGCCCATGCCTCCCAGGCCCCACCCACTTTCCAAAAGCCCCACCCACTTCCCCAGGCCAACTCTCTCCCACTACAGGCCATGCCCAGCTTTGCTCAGGCTGCATTCTGGAGCTGGCAGATGAAGTAGGTCAATAAAGAGACCAAGATGGGGCTGGGCATAGCTGGGGGTTAAAGCCTCACCGAGGGCGAGCCCCACCAGGCGGTAGGGGAAGAGGCAGGAGGCCAGGAAGGCGGCCCACAGCGCCACGTAGAGCTTCTGCGTGATCTCAGGCTGCACCCACATGAACAAGCTGGAAGGAAGCCGGGTATCAGGGCTGGGGTGAATGCCGGGCTGGGGGAGGAAGGGGCGTGGGACGGGTGGGTCCTCTTACTTCTTTATCTTTTCCAGAATGTCCGCCATCTTGCCGAAGAGGTTCTGTGTGAAGAAGGGATCTCATGTGTCCAACAGTTATACTGTGGTGGCCAGAGGTCCCTGGCTACGAGCAGGCCAGGGACACACAAGCCTGTGTCTCCCAGAGCCCAGTGGTCCCGCCTGGCCACCTCCTGGGCTGGCAGGACCAGTTTAAGTAAAGGTGACTGTGCGCTCAGGGACAGCCCCAAGTCCGCTCATGTCTGGTCACCAGGGGGTCCTCTCCACACAGTATCAGAGAAGGAGGTGGCCCAGGGGCTAGGAATAACCAGTTAAACAAAGTGCAGGTTGGCTGTGGGTGCTGCCTGTCCCCCCGCCAGGTACCGGACAAGCCCGGGTAGTACCTGAGCTTTTTGGGCCACGTCCAGAACCAGCTGGAACTTCTCAGACACAGTCAGGTCTTCCTTCGGCGGTTCCTTCAGTCAAAGGGAAAGAGAATTTTCCACTGAAAGTTAACGGTTTAGAAAAATTACTGACCAAACAGCATGGAGGTTCCCAGCCCCAGGGACCTGGGGGTCACTCTGCTGTCACGGACGCTGCTGGGGACTGGAGGGAGGACACACCACTGGGCTGAGTCCCGGGCCCCCTCCCACAGTTCATGGAACATGAAGTCACCAGCAGCCTCCACTCTCTCCCTAACAGGCAGGTAAACTGAGGCCACGCCAATGGGGGCTCAACCTTGCCCACCTGGCCCGTGTTCACGCTTCTCCTGACTCAGGAAACCCTCCTGAGGGCCTCCCGGGTCCCAGGGCTGGGCAGCGCGGCCCTGCCTCCCCTGAGATGCCCCCTGACCGGGGCACCCTCTACACAGCGGGTACGCAACATCCCTCGGAGGCATGGTGGGCCCCCTCCTGCCCACACCTGGTGATCTTGCCCACCAGCCTGCCCCCTCCCCGCCCCAGAAGACCGTGGGCATCGAACCTGTGGCCTACTGATTTTTTGCCCTTGTTTCTCTGAATGATGAACTATCTTGGGCTATATTTGATATATATATATATATATATATATATATATATATATATCACTGTTTATGTATAAAAGCATTAAATCTTTTATAAGTTTCTCATTCTAAACATTAAAAACAAGGACCAAAAAATGGTGGGCCCAAGTTGGACACACCTGCTCTAGAGCAAATTTCTGTATTTCCAGCTTTGCAGACCACGTGGCTGTCACGGCTTCTCTGTTTACAGCAGCCACCGTGGATGCGTGGGCGTGGATGGGTATCAGTAAAACATTACCGACAAGCCAGGCAGTGGACCAACGTGGGCTTCAAGGACCTGGGCAGGCACATGTCTGCTTGTCCAGCTCCCTCCTCGGCTATCCAACCTGGGGGCCCTGGGGGCCACGGCAGGTCCCTCACCACCCCCATGACATCTCATCCCAGCTAGGAATGGACAGCAGGGTCAGCTGGGGGTAGAGTGGGCGGCCCCCAGGGCTGAGTTTGGGGGGCATCTGGCCAGCTCCTCCCACCTCTCCCTGCCAGGCAGGGGCTCATCTGGGGCCACCCCATCAGAGACACAGGTCTCCAGTCCCGACCCCACGAGGCCAAACGGATGGACCCTCTGTCCTCCAGGACTCACCACGGCTTCGGAAACCTCCGGCACAATGCTCCACTGTATCCTCCAGCCCCTGACAAACAGAAGTCACCATGACCTTCAAAACAGCATCACCTGGGGTGCAGGTTGGGGGACAAGCTGGGGGACAGCCTGACAGTCTGCGCAGCTAGCTAGGGTCGGTGTGGCCAGAAGGGCAGAGCAGCCGGAGGCAGGGTAGGGCAGCCAGGAACTGCTCCAGCTCCTCCCTCCCTCACCTCAGGGACCACCGGCTCCTTTAAGACTAGGAAGTCTGATCGAAAAACAGTGCAAGCTTAAAAATGTTTAAATATATCACAGCAAAGGATGCACTGCCATCAGCCCCCTCCAAGTCCCCGCCTCCACACTGCTGCTCGGTGTCCCCTCCCTGAACGTCCCTAGCCGCCTCCCTGTCCTGAAGTGAGGCGAAACACTGACTTCTCCTGGTCATTTTGATTCACGGCTCATCTTTCCGGGTTTTCTGCGCACGGACCCCTGCCTGACAAGGCAGAGAACAGGAGGCAGAAGCCTGGGGCACGGGGTGTGCTTTCCAAGGGCTGGGCACAGCGTGGAGCCAGGGCTTGTGCCCTGTCACCCCTGTGGAGCTGAGCTCACCCCTGGGCAGCCACAGGTCACATCTGACCCACAGGACACAGGGCGACACCAGGCATGCCCGGGCTCCTGGAGTTAGTGGTGCGAGTGCCCTGTCGCGTGAGCGCTGCCACACTCACCCTGGACTCCTGGCTCCGTCGGGTGGGAGGAGGTGCCCAGCCCCTTCATCTCCCTTGAGCAATGACTAACAGGTGCCTGGTGGCACACAGAGGCCTGAGGCTCACCAACCTGCCCAGAACCTAGGGGAACATCCCTGCCTGATGCACAGCAGGACGGGACAGGTGAAGTGTCACCACAGCAGGCCCTTGGCTGTCTAGAGGCAGACCCGCTGGGGAGCTGCAGGTGCTGGTCACAGCAAGCAAGGGTGGGATGGCTGTCCTGCGCAGGGGCCTCCGAGCCTCCTGGGTAACCTTCTACCACCACTGGTGCCTGGTGAGCGACGCAGCCACACAACCACCAGGGCACCTACCTGGCAATGAGGTAATTGAGGGACAGCCTCAGAATCGCCAGGAACAGGAACATGGGGATGGCCCAGCCGTGCCAGACGGCATTCATGTACACCTGGGGGAGAGGGCAGCGTCAGGCGGCCAGGCTGGGACAAGCCGTGTTCCTCCCACACCCCCAGCGGGAGACTCAGTGGGGACACCAGAGCGTTTGGTGTCTCTCCAGGGTCCCAGGGACACAGGCAAGTGGGAAGGGCAGGCGGGAGGAGAGGAGGGCAGAGGCAGGACCGGGAGGTGGTCCGGGACAGAGAGGAAGGGGGCGTGTCCCGAGCACACAGCCACCCTGTGGACCAAAAGAGGACCGTAGGGGGGTCTCAGCCCAGCCACACCCGGACTCAGCACGGCTGAGGAGGAGACAGACGACTGGCTGGGGACATGCAGGTGAGGTGGTGCTAGGCTACCTGTGACCCCGCGAGCTGCAGTAGGGAACAGATGTTCAGTGCAGTAGGGGCTAGAGTCAGCAGAGCTCGGAGAGGGGGTGGGGCAGGGGATCTGAATGGACAGACTCAACTCTTGGGGGCAAGACACAGGCGAGACAGGGGTATCTGGACCCCAGGCAGGGAGACCTCACACAGGAGGACATTTGTGAAGGTGGTAGGGGTGGGACGACCTCAGGTCTCGGGCAAGGACGGTGCCACGAGGCCCTGGGCAGGCACCAGGCCTCTCCGAGACCACCCATGGTCAGGGTGACTCTCAGGACCCTCCCAGGTTGGAGCACGGGAGGTGCCCAGGCTGCTGCCACCCTCCGGTCTGCACCACTGACACACTGCAGGACACAACAGCCCTGTGGGTCACAGGCTCTTGCAGAGGACCAAGAATGGGGGCAGCCGGGAGGATCTTCTTATGTAGGGCAGGGGATAGGCAGCCACTGTAGGGATGTTCCCACATGTGGCAGTGTGGCTAGACCCCCCATAATGCCAGCCAGTTCCTGTTATCACTCCCCAGGACAGCTGTCTCAGAGGCCAGGCTGGGTCCCAGGCCACCAGGCACTCCTCAGGTGCCTCCCCAGGCCCAGGCCCAGGCCCTGGATGGGTAGGTGCTTAGCAGTCCCCGTCCACCCTGACTGATCTTGCCAACGTTAGGCCAGCACACCAGGTCTCTCCCAGTCACCACTATGAACTGCACCGTGCCAGGGTACCTGGCCACACCTGCCTCTGATCTGATCCTGTAACCACCAGGTACCCACTTTACTGAGGAAGAGACTCAGGTGAGCATGTCCCTAGCTCTTGCCCACCCAGAGGCCACCCGGTGAGGCCTGGCAGCACACACACCCCGGCCACCTACCCTATACGCACTTACCGTGAAGGCAATGGCGGAGGTGTAGACAGAGTACCAGTCAGATAAGGCAGAGAGGTTCCTCACAAAGTTAGTGACAGGCTTGGCGCCACGCTCTGGGGACAGGGCAAACTACGTGGTGAGCACAGCACTGGCCAGGTCTTGGCACACACTGGCCACTCTCCCGTGCAGAAACAAACCCAAAGCGAAAATCAACACCCAGAAACGCCAGAGGCTCCTGCCCCACGTGGTGCCAGCCCAGATGCGGTGCCCATGGGAGGTCGCCATCTGCACCCCATGCCCAGGCCCACTGGTGTACAGGAGAAAGGAAAGAGGCAGCTGGGCCTCGTGGGAGAGGCCTATAATCCTAGCAGTCTGGGAGGCTGAGGCAGGAGGATCACAAGTTCAAGCCCAGCCTGAGCAACAGAGTGATTTCGTGAGACCCTGTCTCAAAATCAGAAATGAAAAACTGGCTAGGCTGAGAACATACCTCAGTGGTTAAAGCACTTGCCTCGCAGCACAAGGCCCTTGGCTCAAACCCCAGCACTACTTAAAGATTAGCTGGGCATGACGGCACACACCTGTAATCCTAGCACTCGGGAGGCTGAGACAGGAGGCCTGCCATCATGAGTTCAAGGTCAGCCTGGGCTACAGAGCAAGATACTGTCTCAAATGAAAGGGCGGGGGGCTGGGGATGTAGCTCAGTACAAAGGCTTTGAGATTAATCCCTACAATCTCCAAAAATCTAAAAAAAATTAATAAATAAAATAAACAGAAAAAAAAGGGAGATGGGCCAAGATACTGGAGGGACTCCGGCTGCACTCCTAGGGGCCTGGGGCGTGTCAGAGAAAAGCACCATTTTCCACCCCAAACACTGGGCTGGCCAGAGCAAGTGCCGCCCAACCCCGGGCCCCTCTGTGGTGGGCCGTGGACATATGTCCTCGGGGAAATGCTGTCCAGCACGCGACCCAGCTGGCCACCCCCACCCCGGCGCCAGGACCGTAGCACTTACTCAGCCGTCTCATGTTCTCTGTTAACCTGAGAGGGGAGAGATGAGGCCGTGTTAGCTCAGACACAGGCCAAGCCCCACTGTCACCAGGGCAGCAGGACATCTGGGGACCTAGGACCCTCACTGTACCCGGAGTTGACCCTGCTGCTGCTCCCAAAGTAGGAAGCCAGGGCAACCCACAGCAGACCTGTCCCTGTGACCACCTGGCACACGCCCTTAGGAGGAGGACCCTTGCTGGCCAGTCTCTCAGGGAGCCAGTGGACACTGACCGGGGATGTGAACCAGCCAGCCAGCCCCGGGCAGTGGGCACAGGGAACTGTACATGCCACCCCTACGACCCTGTCACAAACCATGAGAAAGACCAGCACAGATGTGACGTGGCTCTGCACCTGTGCCGGTACCACGTGCCCCTGCTGGGCACATCACCAGGAAGATGGGCCTTGGCCTCTCCAGGAGCTAGTGGCGGTTACCCCGACAGTGTCACTGCCAGCACTGGCGTGCGGGGCCACCCTCAGCCCTCCACCACCCCGCACCTGAGCAAGGCACCCCACCTGCGGGCACTGAGGGGCTCCTCTGTCTCCACAGTGCTCTCCTCGGGCTGGAAGCGGAAGTCTTCCACGTACTCCCCAAACCTCTCGAAGAACCACTTGTGCAGGCGGGAAGCCAGGCCCTGGCTGCGGCGTTCTGCGGGAGGGGCAGAGGTGGGTGAGGACACAGTCGGGGCCACTTGGGCCGTTCTGGTGTTGGTTACAGGACCGTGGGACAGAGGGCAGGGGGGGCCTGCAGCAAGAGCCCAGCGGGAGCACAGGAAATGCTCGGAGGGACAGGGGCTTCCCCTGGGAGCAGGACACAAATGGGTACAGCTAGGAGAGACTACACGTCTCGAGTCTCTTAAGGCAGTGAGGTGGAAACCCAGAAATGCGGAGCAGAATGACCCAGCCGTGAGCTCCCCCGTGAGAGTTCTGTGTCCACCTGCAGTCCCAGAGACCTGCAGGCCCCAGGCTTCTCTGGCAGCCCCACTTCTGCCCAGGCCCACCCCCCCCCCTACACTTCCCTGCCTTGTCTGTTAGTGCTGGGTGGCCCCAGCCCCAGATCCTGTGGATCCCGCACACCTGGGGCCCTGGGAGGCTGTGTCCTGGGAGGGTGCGGGGCCCAGAAGGTGCAGCGCCGCCGGGCACCATGGCGACTCACCCTCCACCGCCAGCAGCTGAGCCCTTGCAAAGTCCCCCCACAGCAGCACACGCCCCTCGGCAGCCCCGGCGCCGTGTGGGCATGGGACTGCAGGCCCCAGTCTCCTCAGGGAGCGGTGTTGGTGGCCTTCTACCCAACACACAGCTGAAGGCTGCTTCTGGATCCTGTTCCCCTGCCAGTGGCAGCCTGCCTCTGTCCCCCAGGGCACCTGGGGCCCTGTCCAGGTGTGGCTCCACTACACACACAGCAGCTTCTCACTCCCTGTGGCATCACAGAAATGACATGCGAATCCCAGGGGCCCCTGGGAAGCTGCCCAGGACTTAACTTATGAATCTGGCTTTGGGGACTCGGGCAGGGACAGCCGAGCCTCCTGGAGCCACGACTCTGAGGAAAACGGATGCAATTCTACACTAAAGACGGATAGGTGCTAGAGCTTCCAGTTACATATTCTTATTTTTATAGATTTTAAAGCCACAAGCCTTTTATACATATAATATTATACATACATATGTACACATACATATATGTATATATAGGGAGCTGTGAAGTCTTACAGCAAACAGTATTGTTAATTTTCCATGGCTGTAGACAGGACATAAAATCCTACTAATCTTATTCCGCTTCCCACAACTCTAGTAGACTTGAAAAGAAATCTTTACTTGTTCTTCTGTTAGCTCAGCTACTAAAGAGCCCACGTAGCAAGCTCAAATCCTGGGTTCGATTCCCTTGCACCACATAAGCCAGCATGGTGGCACACGCCTGTAATTCCAGCACTGAAGAGGCTGAGGCAGGAGAACTGCCATTAGTTTGAGGTCAGCCTGGGCTCCATAATGAGTTCAGGACTAGCCTGGACTACAGAGAGAAACACTGTCTCAAAAAAGTAATAATAATAATAATAATAATAATAATTTTTTAAAAAGCAGTTTGCAAGTCTAAGAAAAGCAGACTGAGGGGTGTCCTGCAGGGGGCGCTGTCCCATCATAATTCAAGAGAGTGAAAATGTGGGCAGGTGGTCGCCAAATCCCTGTGTGCACAGACACAGGTAAATTTAATGCGTCAATTAAAAATTAAAGAAGACCTATCCAGGTGTGTGCAGGCACAGGCCAGGTGGGCAGCAGGGGACAGGCAGGTGTACGGGGCTCAAGCCAGCAGGGCTGAGGTTTGGGTCCCCAGGGCCACCCAGATCACTAGTCAGGGAACAGGGGCTTCTGCTGCACTCTAGGTGGGCAGGTTAGGGCAAGAGCAGAGGCGGGCTGTGTTCCCATGGACTGCTCACAGACAGGACTTTTCAGACTCATGGAAGGTTCTTTTATGTGGAAATAACCTCCTTTTGTCTCTCTCAGCCTTCTCTGTGTGTGTGTGTGTGTGTGTGTGTGTGTGTGTGTGTGTGTGTGTGTGCGCGTGCACGTGTGTGCATGCGTGTGTGTGCGGTTGTGTGTGGCACTGGGGGTGGAGCCTGGGGCCTTCACACGGAGCCACATCCTCAGCCCATTCTCATTTTGATTTTGAGACAGGGTCTCACTAAGTTGCTAAATTGCCCAGGCAGGGCTTGAACTTGGGGTCCTCCTGCCTCATTTCAAAGTGTAAAAAGCATTTTTAAAACTATAAAGTCAGATGGGGTGGCAGTTTGCAGAGCCCCAAATCCAGGGGACTGAGCAGCCACTTCTCCTCCTAACCAGGGTGCAGTGGCTCTACTGGGTCCTGCAGGCCTAAATCCCAAAGAACTGAAAGGCCCTGCGCGTCCTGATCTTTAATACCAGTCCACTGGTTTGCTGTGATGACTCCCACCATGCCAGGAGAGACACTAGCCCAGTGCTGAGGGGAGGAGGCTCAGGGGACAGAAGCGAAGCCCTCTGTGCCCACTGCACCTACCTGCTCCATTGCTGGCCTGGCTTGGTCCTTTGGGTGGCTGCTGGGCCTGCGCCGTCTGCTCCTCGGCTCTAGAAGGCAGGGAAGAAGATGCCATCAGTGGCAACTGTGCCAGCACGTGCCAGTGCTTTCCAGGAACTATATGGCAGGAATCGCAGGGATCCTGAATGCTCTGAGGCTGGTGATAACAGTGCCCAGGCAAGCACAGACCTGCAATCCCAAGGGCCACACATTCTGCCATCCCAGCTCTCTGGGAGGCTGAGGCAGAAGGATCACAAATTCAAGTCAAATCTGGGCAACGTAAGTGACTTAGCAAAACCTTGTCTCCAAAAAAGGGGGTGGGCGGAGGGGGTGGGGATGTAGCTCGGTGCAAAGGCCCTAGGTTCTGTCCTCAGTACTATAAAACTTTTACAACAAACCAGGAAGTGAATAGGGCCTTGTAAACGTACAAATGTCTTTTCTTTCCTGTTAGTTCTAACACAGATGCTTCTTTCTTAAGCACTGGGCTTGAGATAAATCACTCCGCTAATAAGAAGGGACCGTGTGCCCTCAGCGCCTGCTCAGCCAGCACCATCGTGGCCAACCTGGGTGCCCTGTCAGCTGCTGTGCTGGTCCCAGCTGGGCTGTGCCAGCCACCTGTCCGCTTCCAGTCCCCAGGGCACCACGTCCTGATCCCAGCCGCCCCTGGGCCTCACAGCCTCCTGGCCCTGACTCCTCCTGGAGACTCTGTCCACCTGCCAGATCCCAACTCTCGGTCCATTTGGAGCAGCATGCCCTGGGAGAGGGAGACCACAGCAGCGGGGCCTCCTAGCCAGCTGCACTGGTACACGAGCTATGCTCACCGTGCAGCAGCCTGGGCCACAGACACACCACAGCCTTCTGCAGCCAC